>CM069151.1:47389993-47392493 GCA_035221665.1 Okamejei kenojei | reverse complement strand
AGTGTGTGTGTGTGTGTGTGTGTGAGTGTGAGTGTGTGTGTGTGAGTGTGAGTGTGTGAGTGTGTGTGTGTGTGAGTGTGTGAGTGTGTGAGTGTGAGTGTGTGAGTGTGAGTGTGTGTTAATGTGCGGGGATCGCTGGTCGGAGCGGACTCAGTGGACTAAAACTGATCTTGAAAACAGTGTCAGAAACAGTGGCAGAGCAACTGCTGAGATAGGATTATGTGCAAAGCTTTGCATCTTTCCTGGCTATTCACAGCTGATGAATGAAGTACAGCAGGATATTCAACAGAGATTTCACCTCCAATAACAGAAGCAGCAAGCATTTTAAATTGTCACTCGGCACTGAGGCACAGATTAGCCGGGAAAGCCTCACAATCCATGTAATTATGTCCCTTGTTGTTGAGTATCGTTGATACTCTGTGCTAATTACACCACTGTAGTCCCGCTAAAAGATAAATCCATTACAAAAACAACATGCTGGTGTAGAAACCAAAATGACAAATCAAAGTGGCCCTTAGTCATCAGTCTGCTCTTCTGGACAATTATCGGTTTCACAAAACAAAATAAAATTAAACAGAAGCAATTTGAGCAACAGAAAGATTGCAGGTAGAATCACAGCCTGCTCTGGTAGTTAAAAACGAGAGGCAGAGGGAGCAGAGAGAGAGAGGGAGAAGAGAGAGAGAAGAGAGAGAGAGAGAGAGAACGAGAGAGAACGTGAGAGAGAGAACGAGAGTGAGAGAACGAGAGAGAGAACGAGAGAGAGAATGGGAGCGAGAGAACGAGAGTGAGAGAAAACGAGAGAGAGAACGAGAGAGAGAACAAGAGAGAGATAACGGGAGAGAGAGAGATAACGGGAAAGAGAGAGATAACGGGAGAGAGAGAGATAACGGGAGAGAGAGAGATAACGGGAGAGAGAGAACAAGAGTGAGAGAAAACGAGAGAGAGAAGGAGAGGGAGAGAAGGAGAGGGAGAAGGAGAGGGAGAAGGAGAGGGAGAACGGGAACGAGAGAACGAGAGAGAGAATGAGAGAACGAGAGAAAGAACGAGAGAAAGAACGAGAGAGAGAACGAGAGAGAGAACGAGAGAGAGAACGAGAGAGAGAACGAGAGAGAGAACGAGAGAGAGAACGAGAGAGAGAACGGGAACGAGCGAGAGAGAGAGAGAACGAGAGAGAGAGAGGGAGAGGGAGAGAAAACCACCGCATCAACAGAAATGTGGGGTTGCTCACACATATGGCTGATCTCAGGAAGCAATGTACTTATCAGTGAATGATGACTCATTAGTGCAAGTCGGAGAACAATGAATGACAATGAAGTGCCGCGCACATCTGGTCCAGTCCTGCCTGCCAGGCCCAGCTGCCACTTGGATAATGGGCAAAACATCGTCTCCTGTTGAAAACCTTTTCACATTATAACTTCCATCAAGTAAAAATAATTAGGTTAAAGTCCTCAGGGGAGGGACCAGAGCCATTTCCAGCGCTTGTTGCTAACATGCTGATACAATAATGATTATGTACCCCTTGCCTGCGACTAATGAGAAATAGTTATACATTTTTATTTAATAGTCAACAGTATTTGATTAGTTAGGTTTAAAACAGAAAAAACTGGAAAGATTCAGCAGCATGAGAAAAGAGAAATAAAACTATTACATTTGTGGAGGCCAATTCACTGGATGTTTTCAAGAGAGAGTTAGATTCAGCTTTTAGAGCTAACGGAATCAAGGGATATGGAGAGAAGGCAGGAACGGGTTACTGATTTAGGATGATCAGCCATGATCACATTGAATGGCGGTGCTGGCTCGCAGGGCCGATTGGCCTACTCCTGCACCTATTCTCTATGTTTCTATGGAACATAGAATACTACAGACACAAAATGCTGGAGTACATGGATACGACAGGTTTGGAGGGATATGGGCCAAACGCAGGCAGGTGGGACGAGTGTAGACGGGACATGTTGGGCAGTGTGGGCAAGTCGGGCCGAAGGGCCTGTTTCCACACTGTATCGCTCTACGACTCTATGAAATACAAACTTCTCCTTTTAAACATTCACTTGTATACAGTACACAGTCTCGACCCGAAACTTCACCCAAACTTTAGGAAGGACATTCTTGCTATTGAGGGAGTGCAGCGTAGGTTCACCAGGTTAATTCCCGGGATGGCGGGACTGTCATATGCTGAGAGAATGGAGCGGCTGGGCTTGTACACTCTGGAATTTAGAAGGATGAGAGGGATCTTATTGAAACATATAAGATTATTAAGGGTTTGGATGTTTCCTGCCTCAGAGGGAACATGTTTCCTGCCCTCTGAGGCAGGAAACATGTTCCCGATGTTGGGGGAGTCCAGAACCAGGGGCCACAGTTTAAGAATAAGGGGTAAGCCATTTAGAACGGAGATGAGAATTTTTTTTTTCGCACAGAGAGTTGTGAGTCTGTGGAATTCTCTGCCTCAGAGGGCGGTGGAGGCAGGTTCTCTGGATGCTTTCAAGAGATAGTTAGATGGAGC
>CM069151.1:47307493-47384993 GCA_035221665.1 Okamejei kenojei | reverse complement strand
CCACACAGGTCACGGGGAGAACGTGCGAACTCCGTACAGACAGCGCCCGTAGTCGGGATCGAACCCGGGACTCCGGCGCTGCGAGGCAGTAGCTCTACACCTGCGCCACCGTGGATTCATTGCCACAAGACGGCTGTGAGGCCCAGTCAATGGATATTTTTAAGGCAGAGATTAACAGATTCTTGATCAGTGCGGGCGTCAGGGGTTATGGGCAGAAGGCAGGAGAATGGGGTTGAGAGGGAGAGATAGATCAGCCATGATTGAATGGCGGAGTAGACTTGATGGGCCGAATTACTATGTCTCCCACTCCCCTGACTCTCAGCCCGAAGAAAGCTCTCAACCTGAAACGTCACCCATTCCTTCTCTCCAGAGATGCTGCCGGTCGTGCTGAAGTACTCCAGCAGTTTGTGTCTACCTTCAAGAATTAAAACATTTTCTCACTTGGCGAATTAAAGGACATTAGGTTTCATCCACATCTTTAAAAGTTTACTAACTATCCCCAAGTTTAGAGAAACAAGGAACTGCAGATATTGGTTTACCAATCAAGACACAAAGTGCTGGAGTAACTCAGTGGGTTAGACAGCATAGGTTCATAAGTCCTAGGAGCAGAATTAGGCCATTCGGCCCATCAAGTCTACACCGCCATTCAATCACGGCTGATCTATCTTTCCCTCTCAACCCCATTTTCCTGCCTTTTCCCCATTACCCCTGACACCCGTACTAATAAAAAAAATCGGTCAATATCTGCCTTAAAAATATCGGTCACGGACTCAATGGGCCGAATGGATGTTTCTGCGCTGTATCTCTAAACTAAACTAAACTTGTGAACTGGTCTTGATTAGAACGGGTGTCAATGGGTTATGGGGAGAAGGCAGGAAAATGGGATTGGGATTGGCAGAGGTCAGCCGTGATTGAATGGTGGAGTGGATCCGACAGGCCGAATGGCTTAAATCTACTCCGAAAACATTGTAATTTGAAAACTAAACAATTTGCCTCCATTCTGACTCAAAACAAAGGCCAAGTACCGAGGTCAAATCTTGTAAATGGCAGTCAATGTGACAGACAGTATTAATAACATCCGATTACTTTGCTCCTCCAATTGCAAAGATGCTGTGGTAATTAACCTAATTATCATCCGATTACCACTTCAAGGAAAAGATATTCAGAAGTAATAATATGCAGATTTGGCGTTCTTAATTAATTCAAATATGCAATATTGCTGGGTACATCAACATTCATTATTCACTCCTAAGTGCCCTTAAGAGGCCCCATCTCACTCGAAACCTCTGCTTTGTTGATGATTGAACGGCAGCGGAAAAATCCGATGCCGATTCGCTCGTGTCTGAAGAAGGGTCTCGACCCGAGACGTCACCTGTTTCCCCCCCTCCAGAGATGACGCCCGACCCGCGTAGTTACTCCAGCGGACAAGACACAAAACGCTGGAGTAACTCGGCGGGACAGGCAGCATCTCTGGAGAGAAGGAACGGGTGGCGTTTCGGGGTCGAGACCCTTCTTCAGACGGAGAGTCAGGGGAGAAGGGGACGAGGGAGATACAGACGGTGGTGTGGAGAGAGAGAGAGAGCGAGAGATAGAACAACTGAATGAAAGATGGGCAAAGGAAAGAAACAATGATGAAGGGGACAGGCCATTGTTAGCTGTGGGCTAGGTGAAAACTAGTTACAGACAACGAGAATCAACAAGACGACTGAAGCTGGTACGACTTGGGTGGGGGAGGGATGGAGAGGGAGGGAAAGCAAGGGTTACTTGAATTTAGACAATAGACACTAGGTGCAGGAGGAGGCCATTTGGCCCTTCGAGCCAGCACCGCCATTCAATGTGATCATGGCTGATCATCCCCAATCAGTACCCCGTTCCTGCCTTCTCCCCATATCCCCCGACTCCCGGAACTCGCTGGCAAATACTCTCTTTCTTTATATTAACGCTATACAATCTTTACCGCGCATTAAAAAATACTCGAAGTGTAAACCTCATGTTTTTTACTTTAGAGATACAGCGCGGAAACAAGTCCCTCGGCTCACCGAGTCCGTGCACCCAGCGACCCCCGCATATTAACACCATCCTGCACACACCAGGGACAATTGACACTTTTACCAAAACCAAGTTGCCAACAAACCGCAGATCTCGGAGAAAACCCACGCAGGTCACGGGGAGAACGTACAAACTCCGTACAGACGGCGCCCGTAGTAGGATGGAACCCGGGTCTCTGGCGCTGTGAGGCAGCAACTCTACCGCTGCGCCACCGTGCGGCCGCCGAACGCAGAACGGTAAATCACAAGAACCCACTCTCAACTTCTCCCCGAGGGTGTCACGGGTTACGGGGGAGAAGGCAGGAGAATGGGGTTGAGAGGGAAAGATAGATCAGCCGCGATTGAATGGCGGAGTAGACACAATGGGCCTAATTCTGCTCCTGTGTCTTATGAAACAAAAAGCCAGTATGAACGAAGCAATCGCTCTTAACTAGCAATGTAATGAACAACTATAACAACTTACAACTTGTGGGCACGGCCTCAGAACAAAACAACGTGCATTTAGAAAGTTGAGCAGGAATTTCTTTAGTCAGAGGGTGGTGAATCTGTGGAATTCATTGGCACGGACAACTCTGGAGGCCAAGTCAATGGACATTTTGTTTTAAGTGGCGATCGACAGATTTGTGATTATTACAGGTGGGGCGGGAGATTGCAACCTTCACATGGTCCGCCCTGTTTCGACGAATGCAATCAACCCGGTGTGCACAATGAGATAAAGGTGGCCTACAACTTTAGGCTGTGCACGCCATACGCAAGAGGATTAGTACCGGTGTCGGGGGATATGGGCAGAAGGTCATAAGTGATAGGAGCAGTATTAGGCCATTCGGCCCATCAAGTCTACTCTGCCATTCGAACAGGGCTGATCTATCTCTCCTGACCTCATTCTCCTGCCTTCTCCCCATAACCCCTGACAATCAAGAATCTATCTATCTTTGCTTTAAAAAAATATCCATTGACTTGGCCTCCACAGCCTTCTGTGGCAATGAATTCCACAGATTCACCACCCTCTGACTGAAGAAGGCAGGAGAATGGGGTTGAGAGGGAGAGATAGATTAGCCATGATTTAATGGCGGAGGAGACTGGATGGTCCGAATGGCCTCATTCTGCTGCTCCTACAACTTATGACCTTATTAAGGACAGGCCCTCCAGCCCACAATATCTGAACATGATACCAAGACCAACTCTGTTTGGCCTGCACATCATCAACATTCTTCCATTCTCTGCCCAACCATATTCCTACCCAAACATCTCTTAAAAGCCACTATCATATTTGCTCCAACCCCCACCACCCCCGGAAGTGTCTTTCAGTTAGGGTGGCCAACTTTCTCGCTCCCAAATAAGGGACAAAAGGTCAAAATATGGGACAAATTCCCGACGGCAATTCATTGCCCGACTCGGCCGTGGCTGGGTGAGTGATGAGTTGGCCCGGGTGCTGGACTGCACACAAAGCCCAGCCGGCGGGCCAGCTGAGGAGTTTTAGCCCGGGCTGCGCGACGTCGCACGCAAAGTCCGGCGCCCCGTCCAACTCGTGAACCGATGATCGGCCAGGGGCGGTGGTGTCTGCGGTCCAAAGACTGGACAGCTGGCCGGGCTGCCGGCTGACGGGGCCACGGGCGAGGCACTGCTGCTGCTGCACTCCATGGGCTGCACTACGTCGGGACGGGTGAGGCGGGGCCGGACACGGCGCTCCGACCCGACAGTCCCCTCGACCCGAGTAGTAGCGGTCAAATACAGGACAAGGGCGGTTTAGCCCAAACCAATTTGGCCCAAAATACGGGATGTCTCGGCTAATATGGGACAGTTGGCAACCCTACTTTCAGGCCTTCACTAACCTCTGTGTAGAAAAAAGCTTGCCCACACATCTTTCAATTTAGCCCCTCTCACCTTTAAGCTTTGCCCTCTTGATTTTTCCCATCCTGGGAAACTAGTTCTGACTGTCTACCCTATCTGTGCCTCTCATCATTTTACATAGAAACATTGAAAATAAATGCAGGCTTGGGCCATTCAGCCCTTCCGAGCCAGCACCGCCATTCAATGTGATCATGGCTGATCATCCTAAATCAGTACCCCTTTCCTGCCTTCTCCCCATATCCCTTGATTCCGTTAGCCCTAGCAGCTAAATCTAACTCTCTCTTGAAAACATCCAGTGAATTGGCCTCCACTGCCTTCTGTGGCAGAGAATTCCACAGATTCACAACTCTCTGGGTGAAAACGCTTTTCCTCATCTCAGTCCTAAATGGCTGAGCCCTTATTCTTAAACTGTGTGTGACCCCTGGTTCTGGACTCCCCCAACATGAGGAAAATTTTTCCTGCATCTAGCCTGTCCAATCCCTTTTATGCGTTTCTTTAAGATCCCCTCTCATCTTTCTAAATCCAGTGAATATATAATTCTGGTTTCCTCACAATGATGAGTAATATAACGATGTATATTAATATTGAAAAAAAACAAAGCCTGCCTGTGCATTTAATCTACAGATTAACTCATATCAGCTCAGGGATATCTTTCCATTTGACTGATGTTGCATTTTAAAACCCGTTATTGAGTTGAGCGACTGGGTTACATCAGGTCAACAGTCTAATTATAATTCCAAAGCGTGCAAAGGGGCCGCTGCCTCACAGCGCCAGAGTCCCGGGTTCCATCCTGACCTCGGGTGCTGCCTGTGTGTGTGTGGAGTTCGCACGTTCTCCCCGCGATCTCGTGAGATTCCTCTCGCATCCTCACAAAAAGACGTGCGGGTTTGCAGGTTATTTGGTTTGGGTAAAATTGTACATTTTAAATGCATCGTTGTCTTTCTCTGCAAATTGCCCCTTAGTCGCGCGTAGGGAGTGCGTGGGAAAGTGCGGCGACCTAGAACTAGTGTAGAACGGGTGATCGATGCTTGGCACGGGCCCACGTGGGCTGAAGGGCCTGCTTCCACGCAGCAGCTCCAAACTGAACTAAACAAAAACGCAATTTCGTAGTCTCAGCTAAATAGTTCTCAGAGTCAACAAATTATTACAATTATTTCACCGAGTCTCATTGTGTGGTTGGGCGGCACGGTGGCGCAGCGGTAGAGTTGCTGCCTCACAGCGCCAGAGAACGCCGGTTCGATCTCGACTACGGATGCTGTCTGTACGGAGTTTGTACGTTCTCCCCGTGACCTGCGTGGGTTTTCTCCAAGATCTTCGGATTCCTTCCACACTCCACAACGTGCAGGTTTGTCGGTTAATCGGCTTGGGTTTGTATTCTCGGTATAAGTGTAAATTGTCCCCGAATGCGTGTGTAGGATAGTGTTAACGTGCGGGGATCGCTGGTCGACGTGGATTCAGTGGGCTGAAGGGCTGGTTTCTAAACTAAAAACTCAACTAAGCATAATTTTTAAATTACGTTAAAAAACAAAATCTTGAGGACCACATCAGGTCAGGCAGCATCTGTGGAGGGAATATATAGGTGACGTTTCCGGTCAGGACCCTGCTGCAGACTCCTGAAGGGTTCCAACTTGAAACGTCACCTATCCATGTTCTCCACAGATGCTGCCTGACCCGCTGAGTTACTCCAGAACTTTATGTTTTAAACAGAAAATTTGATCATTTAAGTAAAACTACAACAGTGAAGAGGTGACAGAAATACTGCCTAGATATAGGTATGTTACAAAACGTACCTTTAGCGGCGCTGCAGTTCTGTCGCTGCCCGTGTGCGCGACTTTGGCGCCTTTGAGAGGGGGGCGGGTTTAAAATGCGATTTTTCTTCAGACTATTCAAATCAATTTTGAACAGGCTTTTTAGTTGCTGAAGAAAAACCGCTTTGACTGCCGTTTTATTAAGTTTATTAAAATTAGCGCTGGAAAAAGCAGGAGTAAATTAAAAATAATCTTCTAATGCCGTCAACGCCGACAGCGGGACGGATCTTACGTCGGGGACAAAAGAAGGTACACACTTTATTTTTACATAAAAACGTGCTTCTTAGGAAGCCTTTAATCAAAATTTCATGTTGCGAAAAGGTGACAAATAATATACGAGCCGGCAGTATTTTTCCTGCCGATATGGGAGTTAAATTCACCGCAAACCGCAACGTTCCAATCCATCGCGTTCTACAAAAACCCACTCGCGTTGATTTAAATGGCCATTAATTTACGGGAATTAAACACTAAATTCCTTCCATTTGGCCTATAAATTCATGACAATGAGATTTAAAAATCATGTTATATTGTGAATTCTTGTGTGAATGTTATTTGGACACTTAGGCTTTTTAAAAATGTTAACCTTTTCTTAAGAAATGGATAGATGTTTAGATCTAGTAATTGAATTTTGTAATTAGCTACAATTAGGTAACTAACTAATTATATGCTTTAATTTCAGGTCATCCAAGTAAGATTGTTTCATATTTGTTTCAGAATGCTTCAATCTATAATAACTGAAAATGTCATTCAGTTCTATTAATTTTTAAGAACGTTATGGGCTTTTGACTGTCCTCGATCACAGATTGTGTGTTAAGTCAATGGAAAAGCAATAGGGAACAAGATGCTAATCTCCGAGTATGAAAATGGCCCTAACTTTTGTAATACTGAAGATATGAAAGTGAATTAGGTGTCAAATTAAACTTTTTATGCTTTATCTGATGGGATAAATTGCAGACTTGATTTTTTAAATCTCAAAGTTTTGTAACGTTGCTACTAGATACTAAAATGTACTTAGGTACATCTTTTACAATTGATAAATGCCTACAAGGCTGATTTTCTGTTGCAGCACTTAATTGCTAACAAGGTATGAATGTACACAAAATAGTTAAACAGAGTCTAATTCTGATTCTTACTTTTTTTTCCCCCACAGCGACACATTCACAAAAAAGCTTTCAGCTTGCAAGAATCCCCCAGGGACCAATCAAACACTTCTATGCGCTAATATTTTATATACTCTGGAAATGTTGATAAATCTAAAGGCTTCGCGGTCCTGCAGAGGAACAGGGAATCAGCTGTTAAACACAACCAGCTATTAAAAATTGATTGCCTTTATGTTTGCAGACATGCCAATTAAGCACGATTGTTTCTCCTGGGGAGTTTCTTTTGGTTAACCGATTCACAACATATCCACAATTAGAAAGAAAATCAAAACTGACAAAACGGATGTTAAGAACTGATCTAACGACTGAGTTTTGCAAAGTGCAGCCACGTCACTTCATCCATTGTAAAATTAACTTTATACAAAATTGATGGTGTAGATCAAGGGTGGCGCGGCGGTAGAGTTGCTGCCTCACAGCGCCAGAGACCCGGGTTCCATCCTGACCACGGGCAACTGAACCGTCCTACCACTAACAGAGAGCAGTCCTGAACTACTCTCTACCTCTTTGGTGACCCTCGGACTATCCTTTAAGAAAGAACTGCAGATGCTGGAAGAAAAATCGAAGGTAGGCAGAAATGCTGGAGAAACTCAGCGGGTGAGGCAGCATCTATGGAGCGAAGGAATAGGTGAAGTTTCCTTGCGCTAAGCCCGCTGAGCTTCTCCAGCATTTTTGCCTACCTCAGAGTGTCCTTGATTGGACTTTGCTGGCTTTACCTTGCACTAAACATTATTCTCTTATCATGTAAGTGGCTCGATTGTAATCAATGTATTGTCTTTCTGCTGACTGGATAGCACGCAACAAAAGCTTTTCACTCTAGCTTGGTACACGTGACAGTAAACTAAACTAAACTGTCTGTAGGGGGTTTGCACGTTCATCCTGTGACCTGCGTGGGTTTTCCCTATCTGCAGGTTCCTCCCACATTCCAAAGATGCACAGGTTTTTGAGGTTCATAATTTTTGGTGTAACAAAATGTAAATTGGCCCTAATGTGTGTGTAGGATAGTGTTCATGTACGGGGATCGCTGGTCGGCGCGGACTTGGTGGGCCAAGGGGCACGTTTCAGCGCTGAATCTCTAAATCTGTCAAAGCTGCCACAGCCAGACTTAAAAACAGCTTTATTTCCCCACGAGTAGTAGCTCTACTCATAAACCAAATATCTGTAGCAAGTGCTCTGTTTAATGAATAACGTTTTATGTGCCATTCCCAACTGTCACTGTATGTCATGTTGTCACTTGCGGGCGGAGCTCCAATGCAAATTCCTGGTATGTGAATACTTGGCCAATAAACTTATTCATTCATTCAAACTAAACTAAAAACTAAACCTCATGGTTTGGAGAATATAATGAGATCTGAAGAAAAATGGCCAAGTGCACTCACAAACGAGTTGCCTTGAACCCCCAGTAGATGTCGGCAAGCAATATACACTGCGTTTCATTACAATTGTCAACTGGACTTTCAGGAAAATAAATCATGATAGGCAAATGCAGTTATGTTTCAACCAACTTTGGATTTGAAAATGCATAAACTTGCAAACGTACATTCTATGGAGAAGCTGACAACTTAGTAAATGTTTCAGCTACACTACAAGCACCCTTGATCATGCTTAACATAGCACGCTTGATAATGTCTCCACATAGATGCATAGACAATAGATGCAGGAGTAGGCCATTCAGCCCTTCGAGCCAGCACCGCCATTCAATGTGATCATGGCTGATCATCCACAATCAGTACCCCGTTGCCTGCCTTCTCCCCATATCCCTTGATTCCGCTAGCCCCAAGAGCTCTATCTAACTCTCTCTTGAATGCATCCAGTGAATCGACCTCCACCGCCTTCTGAGGCAGAGAATTCTACAAATTGACAACAGTGTGTGAGAAAAGATTTTCCTCATCTCAGTTCAAAGAGTGGCACGGTGGCGCAGCGGTAGTCGCTGCCTTACAGCGCGTGCAGCGCTGGAGACCTGGGTTCCACCCCGACTACGGGCGCTGCCTGTACGGAGTTTGTACGTTCTCCCTGCGAACTTTCTCTGATATCTTCGGTTTCCTCCCACACTCCAACGATGTACAGGTTTTTAGGTTAATTGGCTTGGTAAATGTAAACATTATCCCTGGTGTGCGGGTAGGATAGTGTTAGTGTGCGGGGGTCGCTGGTCGGCGTGAACTCATTGGGCTGATGGGCCTGTTTCCGCGCTGTACCTCTAAACTAAACTAAATGGCCTATCCCTATTCTTAAACTGCGACCCCTGGTTCTGGACTCCCCCAACATCGGGAACATGTTTCCTGCATCGAGCGTGTCCAATCCCTTAATAACCTTATATGTCTCCATGAACCCCTCTCATCCTTCTAAATTCCAGTGAATACAAGCCCAGTCGCTCCATTCTCTCAGCATATGACAGTCCCGCCCTCCCGAGAATCAACCTGGTGAACCTACGCTGCGCTCCCTCCAATAGCAAGAACGTCCTTCCTCAAATTAAGAATTTTATCACACAATAACTTTTCGTTAGGCTACTTTCAACTGCTGTTCAGCTAAATTAAAGGTTTCACATGCAGGGAAAATTAATGCATGATGCTATATCTATTAACAAGGAGTCTTCAAAAATGTTAGTTAACCAATTTTTTTCCCCCAATTAGTTCATGTTCATAAATTCTAGGAGCATAGTTCTTGGAGCAGAATTAGGCCATTCGGCCCATCAAGTTCTATTCCACCATTCAATCATAGCTGATCCATCTCTCCCTCCTAACCCCATTCTCCTCCCTTCTCCCCGTAACCCCTGGCACCCGCACTAATCAAGAATCTATCTATCTCTGCCTTAAAAATACCCATTGACTTGGCCTCCACAGCCTTCTGTGGCAATGAATCCCACAGATTCACCACCCTCTGACTGAAGATTAGTTTAGAGTTACGTCACGGAAACAGACCCATCGGCCCACCGAGTCCGCACTGACCAGCGATCCCCACACATTAACACTGCCCTACACACACACACACTCGAGGCACAACTTACAATTTTACCAAGCGATTAGCCTACAATCCTGTACGTCTTTGGATTGCTTCTTGGTCTTTTGGATAAGATCAAGTGTAGTATCTGTTCTTATCGGTTCTGAGTGAAAGAGACTATCTGTTCTTAGAAGAACGGTTCATCCGGTCCCTTGGGGACAAGGGCCGTGGATTGCGGAGCGATCGTTGAGGAGTCGGTCGGCTGCAGGCTTAGAGGTGGATCCATGCTGGTTGGGAAACCAACCTAACACCGTATTCAGCCACAATGTCAGCAGGAGCAGGAGTGCAGGGTATTCGGAATACCCTGCGAATAAGCGTCAAGGACCTCAGCAAGGGGACCCCCTTCTCACGAGACCTGTTCGTGAAGAAGGTCTTGCTAGAGGCCTGCAAATTCGAGGCCAAGGACATCTACTGCCTCCAGGATTTTCCGGGTAACGGATATTTTGACGTTACCTTCAAGTATCCAACGGGATGGCAGAAGGTGATGGAAGTCTTCCGGGAGAGGGGAAATGAAGCTCCGCTGTCGCTGCTGAAAGTGCAGCCGCTCTTCACCCTCCCCACCCAGAAGGAAAGGTTCATTACGGTGCACATGTTCAACCCACATGTGCCCGTAGTGGATGTCCTCACCTTCCTTGCTCGCTACATGGAGGGAACAGGAGACTGTGTGGACGTGAAGGACATGCACGGGATTTGGACCAGCAAGCGGCAAGTTAAGGTAAAGCTGAGGGTGGACAAGGATGGAGAAATCGTCCACCCCCCCCTCGGTTTTCGCGATTGGAGGAAACCGAGGCTACTTGAGCTATGTAGGGCAACCCAGGCTGTGCAGGAAATGCAACAAGCCTGGGCATGTGATGGCCCAATGCACTGCAGTTGTCTGCAAAAACTGCAAGATGGAGGGCCACGAGACAAAGGACTGTCAGGCCAGCAAGAACTGCAACCTGTGCGGGGAGGCAGGCCTCCTCTACAGGGCTTGCCCTAAAAGAGCCTGCACCTACGCACAGGCAACAAGAGGAGCTGCTGCCAGCACCCCAAAGGGGGGTGAGGCACCCCCCACCACTGCCAAGACCCCAGCAGAAAGAGGGAACACGGATGAGGACAGCCCGACCACCTTGAGGCCCCAAGCGCCAGAAGGAGACGCCCAGCATCCTGCCCAGGAGGGAGAGTCGATGGAGGAGGGGGAACAGCAGGAGAAATGGACAACGGTGAAGTATAAGAAGAAGAGGGGTCAGCCCAAAGAGCCGAGGCCGGAAAGGAGCGTTAAGTCAAAAAGTAAATCACAAAAAGGTGTCTTTCTCTTACAGAAGGCAGCAAGCTCTCCTCCTCTTCAGAGGATGAGGCGACCGGGAAGTCCCAACGAGGGAGGCAGAGGAAGAAAACGGGGGAGGAAAAGAGAGAGGCCACGACGATCACCTCCCAGCCTCAGGAGACCGAGAGGTGGCCAAGGGGCTCCCCCCAGGACATCGGGAGCAGTGCAGCGGTCGAGGGGCCCCAGTCCCAGGAGACAGGGATCATCACAGCGGCCAGTGGGCCCCAGCTCCGGGCGACCGGGAGCAGCGCAGAGGCCGTTGGGCTCCAGCTACAGGAGACGGACGAAGCGGCGTGCCCAAAGGGGGGTGGAACGAGAAGGCCCCCCCCCCCCCCCCCAACGACACCTTTGGTTACGCCACCTGAAACTCACCTCACCGCTGGATTCCTGAGCCCAGGAAAGCTGAGGCAATTCACCGAAGTGGTGGGAATGAGGGGACACGGAAATGGTCAGTGACTCTAAAGACAATGGAGCTCAAACTGGCATCTTTAAACATGCGCAGTATAAAGAGCACTGCGCGATGTGTTAATGCTGGTCGGGGGGAAATGACTGTCGTGCTTCCGGCCTGGGGATTTTGCTGCGGGGAGGGAACTTCACCATCACTGAGGTCAAGGAAGTGGTTGGAGGGCGTCTCCTCGTGGTGGACGTTATGTACCGTGGCTCTCCGCTCCGGCTGATAAATGTGTATGCCTCACCCACGCAGAGCGAGCGGCTGGCCGTTCTCCAGCAGCTCCCAGTGCTGCTGGCCACGTCCCGGCAGCTCGTTCTGGCCGGTGACTTCAACTGCATCATTGATGCGGCTGGACGATCCGGCAGTGCCGACAGCAGACTGGACAGCACGTCCAATGATGGAGATGGTAAAAGATGCAAAGCTGCGCGACGCCTTCAGCGACCCTGCAGGCGGGTCCCAGCCGCGTTCACTTGGTCGAGATTGGACTAGCCCGATCTCGGATAGACTTTGTCTTCATGACGAAGGCCGTCACGGTGAGACACACTGACCTCACGCCAGTGATCTTCTCCGACCAAGGCAGGCAGAGGGGGACGTGGAAGTTAAACACGAAACTGTTGACCCCAGAGAATGTCGAGGAGCTAAAGAGGGACTACGCATGTTGGAGAACGGTGAGGCCCCTTTTTGACTCCCCCACACTCTGGTGGGAAGCAACCAAGGAGAACATTAAGAGGTTCTTCATAATTAAAGGGGTTCAGAGAGCAAGACAGAGTCAGAGGGAATTGTGCCAACTCCAGACAGATTTGCAGCAACTGCTCCTTCTGCAGTTCGAGCGGGGTGGATGTGAGGGAGGAACTTAGAGAGTTGAAGGACCGGCAAGCTCAGCTCTTCACCTCTGAATCCTCCAAGATCATCTTCCGATCTAGGGTCCGCCATGTGGAGCAGGATGAGACGTGCTCACGTTTCTTCTTCCATAAGGTTCACAGGGGGAGCTCTGTGATGAACAGCCTTAGGGAGGAAGGACGGCACGGTAGCATCCTCACAGACAGAAGTGCTGAGGATCTGCAAATCCTTTTACACAGATTTGTATGACCAAAAGACCACAGACAGTACCTCCTCCCAGAACTTCCTGTCCTCAATCACGGAGGTCTTGGAGGACAGCAAGGGGAGAGTCTGGACCAACCACTGACCCTAGAGGAGCTGACTGGCTCCATCCGTTCCTTTGACTTGAATAAAACTCCCGGAAGCGATGGCTTACCGGCCGAGTTGTATTTGGCTCTGTGGGACTGGATGGGCCCGGACCTGCTAGAAGTGTACAACGACATGTTTCTAGCCTGGTAGCATGTCAGACTCCATGAGGAAGGGCAACATCACCCTAATCTACAAGCAGAAGGGGGAGATGAAGGACATAAAGAATTGGAGACCCATAACACATTTTGAATGTAGTCAAGGTCCTGTCTAAGGCCATCGCCAACCGGGTCAAGTCTGCTCTGGGACAGGTGATCCACCCGGACCAAACCTGTGCTGTACCTGGCAGGAAAATCTCAGACAGCCTAGCGCTGCTGAGAGATACCATCGCCTACGTGCAGGACAGACGGGTGGATGCCTGCCTAGTCAGCTTGGACCAGGAGAAGGCCTTCGACAGGATTTCGCACACGTACATGAGGGACGTGCTCTCCAAAATGGGTTTTGGGGAGGGAATCAGAAATTGGATCAAACTGCTCTACACCAACATCCGTAGTGCAGTCCAAATCAATGGGTGGGAATCAGACAGTTTCCCTGTAAGGTCTGGAGTCAGGCAGGGCTGCCCTCTCTCTCCTGTCTTGTTTGTCTGCTGTATTGAACCTTTTGCTGAATCCATCAGGAAGGATGCTGGCATAAGAGGAGTGACATTGCCAGGCAGTGGGGGCATTCAAGTAAAGACCTCCCTGTACATGGACGATGTCGCTGTCTTCTGCTCGGATCCAGGGTCGGTTCGCAGACTGATTAGTATCTGCGACCAGTTTGAGTCGGCCACGGGAGCCAGGGTGAACCGCAGGAAGAGCGAGGCCATGCTCTTTGGCAACTGGCCCGACAGATCTTCCGTCCCCTTCACCATCAAGCCTGACTTCTTGAAGGTGCTGGGGATCTGGTTCGGGGGGGCTAAGGCATGTAACAAAAATTGGCTGGAGCGGATAGCCAGGGTGGGGAGGAAGCTGGAGCTGTGGAGGCAACGCTCCCTCTCCATAACGGGAAATAATTTGGTCATCAGGTGTGAGGTGCTCTCGGGGCTGCTGTACTTGGCACAAGTGTGGCCTGTCCCTCCCTCATACGCCACAGGGATCACCCGGGCCATCTTCCAGTTCATCTGGGGGTCGAGGATGGACCGGGTGCGACGGGCCACAATGTACAAGTCATCAGACAACGGGGGTAAAAGCGTGCCCAACGTCACCCTCATTCTGATGGCCACCTTCGTGTGTGGCTGCATCAGGCGGAGTGTAGAGCCAAGGCACGTGGGCACCAAGTGTCACTACCTGCTGAGGTTCTACCTGTCCCCGGTGTTGCGAAGGATGGGCCTGGCGCAGGTGCCACGCAATGTGCCAGTCAGCTGGACATTGCCGCCCCATCTGTCGTCGGTGGAAGGGTTCTTCCGGACCAACACCTTTGACCACATGTCCATCGGGCAGTGGTCAGCACAGAATGTCCTGCAGGCACTGCAGGGAAAGGACTCTATGGACCCGGTGGCGTGGTTCCCTGAGCAGACTGCCCAGCTTGTCTGGCAAAATGCCTCATCGCCAGAACTCACCAACAAGCACCAAGACCTGGCTTGGCTGGCGGTGAGGGGAGCCCTCCCAGTCAGATCCTTCCTGCACCGTTGGAACCTCACTACCAGCGCACGCTGCCCTCGGGACGGCTGCTATGGCGAGGAGACGGTTGCCCACCTCTTCACAGAGTGTGGGTTTGCTAAAAGAGTCTGGAGAAAAATGCAAGGGTCCCTGGTACGCTTTATCCCAAACAGCTCCGTCACAGAGGACTCTGTGATTTACGGACTGTTCCCAGGGACACATTCAGAGGCTGACATCGAGTGCTGCTGGAGGGTAAAAGACGCCCTTTAGTCTGCTCGAGCATTGTTCACCACCCAGCAGAGCGAGATGTCCGTCAGGGAATGTTGCCGACTGGCCCGCTGCAGACTGCAGGAGTACGTGCTGAGGGACGCACTGAAGCTCGGTGCAGCCAACGCCAAGGCTCGGTGGGGGAGGGCCACAGTCTAAGGTCCTTCCGCTGCTGGACATGGGGGGCACGGTATGGTGGAGACGCCCCTCAATATAAGGGAAGGTATCCCACGCCACTGTGGCACGAGTGGGGGACTGATTTGTGGAATTTTGGGGAAAAGAAATGTCTAAACTGTATTCATCAATTTGTACAGCATCCGAAAATGTCGGATGGATTTTCCGCAAGGTTCATGTATTGTACGTATTTATCATTTGAATAAAGTCTATTTTGAAATTTAAAAAAAATAAATAAAAAAAGTTCTCATTTTAATTGCTATTTCTTACGAAACTGGTCTGTGATCATTGCAGCCATCAGTACAATACCGATACTTGCTACAATAATATAATTTAATTCGAAGAATCGTCTAATTCTGTTACAATGTATTTGGCTCAGCCACCAAGCACGACGTCCGGAGGCTGCAGCGAATCGTCCGGTCAGCTGAGAAGATTATTGGCTGCAACCTTCCCCCCGATTGACGAACTGTACACTGCGCGGGCCGGGAAGCGAGCGGGCAAGATCATCTCTGACCCCTCTCACCCTGGCCACAAACTCTTTGAATCACTTCCCGCTGGAAGGCGACTCCGGACTGTCAAAGCTGCCGCAGCCAGACACAAAAACTGCTTTTTTTTCCCACGAGCTCTACTCAATAACCAAAAATCTGTAGCCTCCTTTTGCTCTGGTATTGTATTCCATTCACATGTTTAAATCGATAATGTTTTATTATTAATGTTTACGTGTCATTCCTCACTGTCACCGTATGTCATGTTCTCACTTGCGGGCGGAGCACCAAGGCAAATTCCTTGTATGTGAATACTTGGCCAATAAACTTATTCATTCATTTGATGAAACAACAGAACACATTCACCTGCACAATTCCTTTTCCTCACATGTCTAATACTTTTTAACCTTTATTAAGCATTTCATTACAGGATTTCATATCCCAAACTGTATAAAATTAATGCAAGTTCTAATTAGCAACTTAATACAGCCATCTTAAGGGATGATCTTACAGAGGTGTACAAAATCATGAGAGGAATAGATTGGGTGGACAAACAGACTCTTGGCCAGAGAAGGGGGTTCGAGAACCAGAGAACATAGGTTTAAGGTGAGGGGGGAAAAGATTTAATGGGAATTTGAGGGGTAACTTTCTTCACACAAAGGGTGATGGGTGTATGGATGGAGCTGCCAGAGGAGGTAGTTGATGCAGGGACTAATGCAATCATTTTTCACACAGAGAGTGGTGAGTCTGTGGAATTCTCTGCCACAGAAGGTAGTTGAGGCCAATTGGCCATATTTAAGAGGGAGTTAGATGGCTATATTTAAGAGGGAATTAGATGTGACCCTTGTGGCTAAAGGGATCAGGGGGTATGGAGAGAAGGCAGGTACAGGATACTGAGTTGGATGATCAGCCATGATCATATTGAATGGCGGTGCAGGCTCGAAGGGCAGAATGGCCTACTCCTGCACCTATTTTCTATGTTTCTATGATTCTAATGTCTAAGAAACAATTAGACAGATGCATGGATTGGACAGGTTTGGAGGGATGTGGACCAAATGCAGGCAGGTGGGACTAGAGTAGATGCATGTTGGCCGGTGTGGGCTAGTTGGGCCGAAGGGCCTGTTTCCACGCATTATCACTCGATGACTCCATCTTTCTGAAGCACACTACATATCATACTCAGCAAAGGATTGTTATTTGATATTTTCCATAAAATGCTTGAGAGCTCTGTTCTGTTGAATACAAGTTCCCCATCATCTCACTCAACAGTTCATTTAAATTACAGAAAAATACCACAAATTATATAATCCTCCAATTACTCATTAAAGCAAAGTTATAGGAAATAGAAAGAGGATCTTGAGGCTTTATTCAATACTTCACCATAATTAGCATCTTTTGAGAACAGTTTTCTCAAAATTGAGTGCAAGGCCTTTATTTACTTCACTAGCCTCTATTAGTTTGTCTGGGGTTATGGGGAGAAGGCAGGAGAATGGGGTTAAGAGGGAGAGATAAATCAGTCGTGATTGAATGGCAGAGTAGATTTGATGGGCCGAATGGCCTAATTCTGCTCCTATAACTTATGATAGTCAAAGTCCAGAAGAACATTAATCATTAAGGAACCACAGCCAAGTACATATACACGCACAGTGGTAGAATTGCTGCCTTACAGCGCCAGAGACCCGGGTTCGATCCTGACTACGGGTGCTGTCTGTAGGGAGTTTGTATGTTCTCCCCGTGACCAGCGTGGGTTTCCCCCAGGTGCTCCGGTTTCCTCCCACACTCCAATGACATTTAGGTTTGTAGGTTGAAGGTAGACACAAAATGCTGGGATAACTCAGTGGGTGAGGCAGCATCTCTGGAGAGAAGGAATGGGCGACGTTTCGGGTCGAGACCCTTCTTCAGATTTGTACATTAATTGGCTTGGTATAAATATAAATTGTCCCTAGTGTGTAGGGTGGTGCAAGTGTGTGGGGATCGCTGATCGGCGTGGACTGAACGGCCTGTTTCCACGCTGTATTTCCAAAGAAAACTAAAAATACATTTTGTTTTCATCATGGCAGTTGTGTCTTGGATCTTTATTGATTAATTGCAATGGATTAAAACAGTTCAGTTATGGAGTTTTGAATGGGAAACCCAGAAATGTGGACTTTCCACACACACACGCACGCACTCAGTGAATTGTTCCTAAAGTCAAGGAAACCCACAGTAAAAACCACCAGGTATATTAAATCAGGAACCTTTCCCCTTCCTTACCACTCCCTCTTCTCCCCTCTCCCATCAGGCAAAAGGTACAGAAGTGTGAAAACGCACACCTCCAGATTCAGGGACAGTTTCCTCCCGGCTGTTATCAGGCAACTGGACCATCCTACCACAATTAGAGAGCAGTCCGGACTTCCCATCTACCTCACTGGTGACCCTCGGACTATGTTGATCGGACTTTACTGGCTTCACCTTGCACTAAACGTTATTCCCTTTATCATGTATCTGCACACTGCGGACGGTTTGATTGTAATCGTGTATTGTCTTTCCGCTAACTGGTTAGCGCGCAACAAAAGCTTTTCACTGTAGCTCGGTGCACGTGACAATAGACTAAACTGAACTAAATTCAAGTCGGCAACACACTTATTCCGACCCACTGCCTCCTGTGAAGCGATGGCTACAGGGGCTTTGTCCTTTGTCGGTGAAGCCCAGACATGGGTAGAGCTTGGAGCCCGTGTCTGAACAAACTCAAAAGTCTTCTTTAAGTTTAGTTTAGAGATATAGCACGGGAACAAGCCCTTCGGCCCACCGGGTCCGCACCGCCCAGCGATCCCCGTACACCAACACAACCCTACACGCACTCGGGGCAATTTACACTTCTACCAAGCCAATTAACCGACAAACCTGTCAATCATTGGAGTGTTGGAGGAAACCGAAGATCTCGGAGAAAACCCCTCGCAGGTCACGGGGAGAGCGTGCAAACTCCGTACAGACAGCGCCCGTAGTCGGGATTGTCGCCGTGAGGCGGCAACTCTACCGCTGCGCCACCGCTACCGTTTAATCACATCCCCGCCCGGTCTCCCCGGGTTCTCACAGACAATTCCCCAACCCCGCCCATTTTTAAATTCCCCTCAATATTTCTCTCCGCCGTGTTCTTTCCAACGGCGCTGGTTTGACGTCGGTGAAAGTCGGCAAAGAAATTTCCAACCTTTCCCCAAGGTCCCAGTTTGTACGCTCTCCCCGTGACCTGCGTGGGTTTTCCTCCGGGTGCTCCGGTTTCCTCCCACACTCCAAAGACGTGCAGGTTTGTAGGTTTGACCAAACTATGAATCTCCGCGGGTCGACAGACGACACGCGAATCGTTACCTTCCGGAGGTTTGAGTTCCTTCTCATTCTGCGAGCACCAGCCGACAGGGTGCAAGTCGGCCGTCATGACGCAGCACCAGAAATCTGCGCGCCGATCATCCCCATAACCACTGTATCGCAGCAGGAGGAGCTGACCACAGGTGGTGATGATAGTGGCCACCCAGTATGTGTCAGGGCTAGTCTTATTCCCAACTTCCAGCTTCATCCCAGGCTGGAAACTACTCTGGAGACTGATTTCAACCTACAAGCAAAAGAAAAGATCACATTAATTCAGTTTAGAAATAGATTAGAAAAATAAATATTCAAACGTTGACTTCTCTAACTTCAGAGAGCCCTTGCTTTCCCTCTCCATCCCCTCCCCCTTCTCAGTTCTCCCACTAGTTCCTCTGTCTCCGACTACATCCTATCTCTGTCCCGTCCCACCCACCCCTCCCCCGACATCAGTCTGGAGAAGGGTCTCGACCCGAAACGTCGCCCATTCCTTCTCTCCAGAGATGCTGCCTGACCCGCTGAGTTACTCCAGCTTTTTGCATCTGCCTCTGCAGCTCATAAGCGAGAGAGGCAGAATTAGGCCATTCGGCCCATCAAGTCTACTCCGCCATTCAATCATGGCTCATCTATATATTTTTTGAGATACAGCAGGGAAAGTGGCCCTTCGGCCCACCGGGTCCGCACCGACCTGCGATCACCGCACACTAACACTATCCTACAAACACTAGGGGCAATTTTAGTTACACCGAGCTAATTAACCTACAAAACTGTACGTCTTTGGAGTGTGGGAGGAAACCGAAAATCTCAGAGAAAGGTCACAGGGAGAACGTACAAACTCCGTACAGACAGTACCCTTAGGCAGGATCGAACCCAGATCTCTCGTGCGGTGGCAAAATTTCTACTGCTGCGCCGCCCTAATATCTTGTACTAAATATCTCAGTAGCTCCAATATACCATATCGATAAATAAAACATTATAAAAGAATGGTTCTTATTTACATACTGTTGAATTTTCATGGTATTGGCGATACAAGGAACTGCAGATGCTGGTATATACAAAAAAAGACCCAAAGTACTGGAATAACTCAGCAGGTCAGGCAGCATCTCTGGAGAACATGGATAAGATCATAAGTGATAGAAGAAGAATTAGGCCATTCGGCCCATCAACCATTAGCCCATTCGGCGCCATTCAATCATGGCTGATCTACCTCTCCTCCCATTCTCCTGCCTTAAACCCCATAACCCCTGTCACCCGTACTAATCAAGAATCTATCTATCTCTGACTTAGAAATATCCACTGACTTGGCCTCCACAGCCTTCTGTGGCAAAGGATTCCACAGATGCACCACCCTCAGACTAAAGAAATTCCTCCTCATCTCCTTCCTAAAAGAACGTCCTTTAGTTCCGAGGCTGTGACCTCTGGTCCTAGACTCTCCCACTAGTGGAAACATCATCTCCACATCCACTCGATCCAGGCCTTTCACTATTCAGTAAGTTTCAATGAGGCCTAGTGCCGTCAAACGCTCATCATAGTTTGACCCACTCATTCCTGGGATCATTCTCGTAAACCTCCTCTGGACCCTCTCCAGAGCCAGAACACTCCTCCTCAGATATGGAAGCGTGGATTGGTGATGTTTCAATCGGGGCCCAAACCGAAATGTCACCTATCCGTGTTCTCCAGAGATGCTGCCTGACCCGCTGAGTTACTCCAGCACTCTGTGAAACGTCACCTATCCATGTTCTCCACAGATGCTGCCTGACCCGCTGAGTTACTCCAGCACTCTGTGAAACGTCGCCTATCCATGTTCTCCACAGATGCTGCCTGACCCGCTGAGTTACTCCAGCACTCTGTGAAACGTCACCTATCCATGTTCTCCACAGATGCTGCCTGACCCGCTGAGTTACTCCAGCACTCTGTGAAACGTCACCTATCCATGTTCTCCACAGATGCTGCCTGACCCGCTGAGTTACTCCAGCACTCTGTGTCTTTCATTGAATTGTTGTTGTTCATCTGAAAACTATACTAAAATAGTTTAATCCAGTTCAAAAAAAAAGTATAACTAAGTGGGTCTATTAAATCACCAGTCACTTAGCATTGCCTAATACGTGACCCGCCCTCCTTAAGTAATAGTCTACAACTTGAGAGTTATTTATTTTCAACCACATGCTACAGGTAATGACTTAATCGCGGCAAAATAAAGTAATGAATTAAAACATACTTTACACTCCAGAGTGATTATAGGTTCAATCAACCTTATTTACAATGACATGATCAAAGATTGATGTAAACTCTCCATTTAAACAACCTGCATGCTAATACTATTTCTCAGTAATGGTTTGCGATTCCTGTACTTAAAGGCACTCCCCCACCTTCAAGGCAGAGTCTTGCACCAGCCTTGTGATTTATTATATCCAAACAATTTATCTGAGAGAACTGCTGCCCTCCTGGCTCACGTGCTGCGTTTAGCGAGCGACACTGGAGGTGATCTGGAAACCTGTCAGGGCCGCACGGTGGTGGATTTACCGCCTCGCAGCGCCAGAGATCCGGGTTCGATCCTGACTCCGGGTGAATGAATAAATAGGTTTATTGGCCAAGTATTCACATACAAGGAATTTGCCTTGGCGCTCCACCCGCAAGTGACAACACGACATACAGTGACAGTCGGGACTGACACATAAAACATTATACATTAATAATAAAACATTATTGATTAAACAGGTGAATGAAATAAAATACCACAGCAAAAGGAGGCTACAGATTTTTGGTTATTGAGTAGAGCTACTCAGCTGTCTGTACGGAGTTTGTACGTTCTCCCCGTGACCCACGTGGGTTTTCTCCGAGATCTTCGGTTTCCTCCCACGCCCCAAAGACGTGCAGGTTTATAGGTCAATTGGCTTCTGTAATTTGGCGACAGACAGTCGGATAAAACTGGTGTACTGGGATAAGGTGGATGTGGTGGAGCGAATGGCCCGTTTCCAGGTGTAACACCATCACGCAAACCAACCTTCCATTGACTCAATCTACACACCACACTGCCTCGGCAAGGCCAGCACCATAATCAAGGACCAGTCGCACCCCGGTCACTCCCTCTTCTCCCCTCTCCCATCGACCCGTGGGTTTTCTCCGGGTGCTTCGAATTCCTCCCACACTCCAAAGACGTGCATGGTTTGTCGGCTAATTGGCTTGGTGTGAATGCAAATTGTCCCTGGCGTGTGCACGATAGTGCAAGTGTGCGGGGATCGCTGGTCGGCGCGGACTGGGTGAGCTGAATGGTCTGCTCCCGCGCTGTATCTCTCGAAAACTGAAAGCAAAATTACTGGGCGTTCATATCATTTTGTAGAAGAAGGCACATACGTACGTGTTTAAATGAATTGTGTGGAGCAGGACTGGCGCCTGTTTCTTCGAGATATTCATCCCAATTGAAGTCTGGGTCCTCAGCCCCTGACTCTGCACCTGCTGGAAAAGGTGAGGAAAGATAGTGAATATCGGTATTTATCCTTCAAAACTGATAAGCATACATAGTTATACTTTTCTATCCAAGTGGCAGTGCCTGAAACCCACAGGCCCTTTAGCTGAGCTTTAACAACAGCTCAGCTGCCAGAGCTTGGTTTTAGTTTAGAGATACAGCCTGGAAACGGGCCCTTCGGCCCACCGAGTCCGCACCGACCAGCGATCCAAACACACCAGCTTTATTCCGCAGACAATAGGTGCAGGAGTAGGCCATTCGGCCCTTCGAGTCAGCACCACCATTCAATGTGATCACGGCTGATCATCCACAATCAGTACCCCGTTCCTGCCTTCTCCCCATATCCCCTGACTCCGCTATCTTTAAGAGCCCTATCTAGCTCTCTGTTGAAAGTATCCAGAGAACCGGCCTCCACCGCCCTCTGAGGCAGACAATTCCACAGATTCACCACTCTCTGTGTGAAAAAGTGTTTCCTCGTCTCTGTTCTAAATGGCTTACTCCTTATTCTTAAACTGTGGCCCCTGGTTCTGGACTCCCCCAACATCGGGAACATGTTTCTTGCCTCTAGCGTAATAATCGTATGTGTTTCAATAGGATCCCATCTCATCCTTCTAAACTCCAGTGTATACAAGCCCAGCCGCTCCATTCCCTCAGCAATAATGACTAGGGTGTGGGTCTCTTCCAGGTGCTCCGGTTTCCTCCCACATCCCAAAGACCTGTGGGTTAACTGGCCCTTGTAATCTTTTCCCTAGTTTGTGCAGGGAGTGGATGTGAAAATGATATAGAACGACAGGCGGCACGATGGCGCAGCGGGTAGAGCTGCTGCCTCACAGCATCAGAGACCCGGTTCGATCCTGACTATGGGTGCTGTCTGTACGGAATTTGCGTGTTGTCCCCGTGACCTGCGTGAGTTTTCTCTGAGATCTTCAGTTTCCTCCCACATTCCAAAGAAGTACAGGTTTGTAGGTTAATTGGCTTGGTATAAAATGTGTGTGTGTGTAGGATTGTGTTAGTGTGCAGGGATGGCTGGTCATAGAAACGTAGAAATTAGGTGCAGGAGCAGGCCATTCGGCCCTTCGAGCCTGCACCGCCATTCAATATGATCATGGCTGATCATCCAACTCAGTATCCTGTACCTGCCTTCTCTCCATACCCCCTGATCCCTTCAGCCACAAGGGCCACATCTAACTCCCTCTTAAATATGGCCAACGAACTGGCCTCAACTACCTTCTGTGGCAGAGAATTCCACAGATTCACCACTCTCTGTGTGAAAAATTATTTTCTCATCTCGGTCCTAAAAGACTTCCCCCTTATCCTTAAACTGTGACCCCTTGCCCTGGACTTCCACAACATCGGGAACAATCTTCCTGCATCTAGCCTGTCCAACCCCTTAAGAATTTTGTAAGTTTCTATAAGATCCCCCGTCAATCTTCTAAATTCCAGCGAGTACAAGCCAAGTCTATCCAGTCTTTCTTCATATGGAAGTCCTGCCATCCCAGGAATCAGTCTGGTGAACCTTCTCTGTACTCCCTCTATGGCAAGAATGTCTTTCCTCAGATTAGGAGACCAAAACTGTACGCAATACTCCAGGTGTGGCCTCACCGAGATCCTGTACAACTGCAGTAGAACCTCCCTGCTCTTGTACTCAAATCCTTTTGCTATGAATGCCAACATACCATTTGCTTTCTTCACTGCCTGCTGCACCTGCATGCCTACTTTCAATGACTGGTGTACCATGACACCCAGGTCTCGTTGCATCTCCCCTTTTCCTAATTGGTCACCATTCAAATAATAGTCTACCTTCCTGTTTTTGCCACCAAAGTGGATAACCTCACATTTATCTACATTATACTACATCTACCATGCATTTGCCCACTCACCCAGTCTATCCAAGTCATTCTGCAGCCTCCTAGCATCCTCCTCGCATCTAACACTGCCCCCCAGCTTAGTGTCATCCGCAAACTTCGAGATGTTGCATTTAATTCCCTCGTCCAATCATTAATATATATTGTAAATAGCTGGGGTCCCAGCACTGAGCCTTGCGGCACCCCACTAGTCACTGTCTGCCATCCTGAAAAGGACCCGTTCACTCCTACTCTTTGCTTCCTGTCTGCCAGCCATTTCTCTATCCACATCAATACTGAACCACCAATACCGTGTGCTTTAAGTTTGTATACCAATCTCTTGTGTGGGACTTTGTCGAAAGCCTTCTGAAAGTTCAGATATAACACATCCACTGCTTCTCCCTTATCCACTCCACTAGTTACATCCTCAAAAAATTCAATAAGATTCGTCAGACATGATTTACCCTTCGTAAATCCATGCTGACTTTGTCCAATGATTTCACCACTTTCCAAATGCGCTGCTATCCCATCTTTAATAACTGACTCTAGCAGTTTCCCCACTACCGATGTTAGACTAACTGGTCTGTAATTCCCCGTTTTCTCTCTCCCTCCCTTTTTAAAAAGTGGGGTTACATTAGCTACCCTCCAATCCTCAGGAACTACTCCAGAGTCTAAAGAGTTTTGAAAAAATTATCACTAAGGCATCTGCTATTTCTGGGGCTACTTCCTTGAGTACCCTGAGATGCAGCCTATCTGGCCCTGGGGATTTATCGGCCTTTAATCCATTCAATTTACCTAACACCACTTTCCGGCTAACCTGGATGTCACTCAGTTCCTCCATCTCATTCGACCCGCGATCCCCTGCTATTTCCGGCAAATTATTTATGTCTTCCTTAGTGAAGACAGAACCAAAGTAGTTATTCAATTGGTCTGCCATGTCCTTGTTCCCCATGATCAATTCACCCGTTTCTGACTGCAAGGGACCTACATTAGTTTTAACTAATCTTTTGCGCTTTACATATCGATAAAAACTTTTGCAGTCAGTTTTTATGTTTCCTGCCAGTTTTCTTTCATACTCCATTTTCCCTTTCCTAATTAAGCCCTTTGTCCTCCTCTGTTGGTCTCTGAATTTCTCCCAGTCCCCTGGTAGGCTGCTTTTTCTGGCTAATTTGTACGCTTCATCTTTTGCTTTGATACTATCCCTGATTTCCCATGTTATCCATGGATGCGCTACCTTCCCTGATTTATTCTTTTGCCATACTGGGATGAACAATTGTTGTAGTTCATCCATGCAGTCTTTAAATGCCTTCCATTGCATATCCACCGGTCGGTGCGGACTCGGTGGGCCGAAGGGCCTGTTACTACGATGTATCTCTAAACTAAACTCATGTGAACAGGTGTTTAAGAAGGAACTGCAGATGCTGGAAAAATCTAAGTTAGATAAAAATGCTGGAGAAACTCAGTGGGTGAGGCTGCATCTATGGAGCGAAGGAATAGGTGACGTTTCGGGTCGTGACTCTTCTTCAGACAATGAACAGGTGATCTTCGGTTTCCTACAACACTCCAAACAGGTTCGTCAGCTAATTGAATTTGGTAAAATTGTAAATTGTACCTAGTGTGTGTAGGATAGCGCTAGTGCGCAGGGATCGCTGGTCGGCGCGGACCCGGTGGGCTGAAGGGGTGTCCCGTGCCATATCTCCAAACTAAACCAAAGTCACAAAAATATCTGTGGAATTCTCTGCCACAGAAAGGTAGTTGAGGTCAGTTCGTTGGCTATATTTAAGAGGGAGTTAGATGTGGCCCTTGTGGCTAAAGGGATCAGGGAGTATGGAGAGAAGGCAGGTACAGGATACTGAGTTGGATGATCAGCCATGATCATATTGAATGGCGGTGCAGGCTCGAGGGGCCGGATGGCCTACTCCTGCACCTATTTTCTACGTTTCTATGTTTCTATGAGGTAAATAGATTCTTGATTAGTGCGGGTGTCCGGGGTTACGGGGAGAAGGCAGGAGAATGGGGTTAGGAGGGAGAGATAGATCAGCCATGATTGAATGGCGGAGTGGACTTGATGGGCCGAATGGCCTCCTTCTGCTCCTATCGCTTAAGATCTTATGATTCTATGCACCTTTACGGGTGATTTAGTCAAGTGGGGAAAGAAGATCAGGAGGGAGGAAAGAAAGCAGAACCATAAAGGCCACAGCAGGGAAGTAAAACACCAATAAAATATGCAAAAAAGGGTAGTTGAGAAGTTTATTTTTAGATTAAAAACAGGAAGGCCATCTTGGGTGGAACGATAGAGCAGTATATCTAATTTAGCACCTGAAAGCTTTGTATCTGGATAAATGGCAAAGTCTGCTTGCAAATGATTTGCATTACTAAACCATTGATTATAGCACTAAGTTTAAATTTTATTTATCTTGAGTAATTCAAGAGACAATGCCCAAACGTTACGCTCGCTTCTTCCGATTGGAGCGTACTGTAGTGAGGGAATTAGAACTAGCTCCTTGTTTTTTGAGAACAAATGGCATGTAAAAGCGATTGATCTCCAGATATTGCGTTTGCTGTCAGCTCTGGTGAAATCGCCCATTGGAATATTGACCCAGCCATTTCCAAGTATAATTCGTATTGGCATGTTGAGTGTTTTGAGTTTAGTTTATTGTCACGTGTACAATACATGATTACAATCGAGCCGTTTACAGTGTACAGATACATGATGAGGGAATAAATGTGTATCCAGGGGAGAGTTACAGGCCTGTCCCACTTGGCGTTGCAGGTTGCCGTAACACCGGCGGTGTAGCGACCAGAAAGACGCGACTGAGGAGACCACTCCCGGCGACCACCGGCAAACATGTGGCGACAAAACTAGTTGCCTAGAAAAATCGCCCAAGTGGGACAGGCCCATTGGATTTAGCTCTTACAGCGAACGGAATCAAGGGATACGGGGAGAAAGCAGGAACGGGGCACTGAGCCATGATCACAATGAGTGACAGTGCTGGCTCAAAGGGCCAAATGGCCTCCTCCTGCACCTATTTTCTATGTTTCAGTCTGAAGTGGGGTCTTGACCCGAAATGTCACCCATTCCTTCTCTCCAGAGATGCTGCCTGTCCCGCTGAGTTACTAAAGCAGTTTGTGTCCACCTCCGATTTAAACCAGCATCTGCAGTTCCTTCCTATACATAATCCATATTCTGCCGTTCCTTACATATCCACCAGCCTATCCAAAAGTCTACTAAATACAGCTTTCATATCTGCTTCCACCACCACCCCAGGCAACACTCCAGAGTTCCAGGTACTCGCCAACCTCTGTGTTTTAAAACAAAGCATGTCCTGCATACTCCTTTAAACGTTGCCCCACTCATCTTGTTGGTATCATTCGTGCATTTCTATCACTGACCTTCGTACATGGTCCTTGATTATTGCCAGGTGTCGATCTATAAACTTTGGAACAAGTCCAACCGTTGACTTCCATAAGATTCGCTAAAGGTTGGATACAATCGTGACATACATTCAATGAGGTCCCCCCCCCTCATCCTTCTAAACTCCAGCGAGTTCAGGCCCAGCGCTGTCAAACACTCAGCATAGGTTGACCCACTCATTCCTGGGATCATTCTCGTAAACCTCCTCTGGACCCTCTCCAGAGCCGGCACATCCTTCCTCAGATATGGGGCCCAGAATTGCTCACAGTATTCCCAATGCAGCCTGACCAGCGCTGTTCGAACCTCAGCATTACATCCCTGTTTGTGTGTACAAGCCCTTGCGAAATAAAGGTAAAGGCACATAGTGCAAAGAACCTCATTGAAACTTACCGAAATAGAGAGGATACGGAGAGGATGTTTCCACTAGTGGGAGAGTCTAGGACTAGAGGTCACAGCCTCAGAATTAAAGGATGAGGAGAAATTTAATTCGCCAGTGGGTGGTGAATCTGTGGAATTCTTTGCCACAGACGGCTGTGGAGGCCATGTCGGTGGATATTTTTATGGCAGCGATAGGTAGATTCCTGATTAGTACATGCAGTCAGATAGCAATCGGACTTGGCATCAGGTCCAGTATGGACACAGCGGGCCGAAGGGCCTGTTCTTGCTATTTTCTAAAATGTTATGGTGACGAAATGCCAGACCTGTTGGCACACTGGCCTTCACCAGTCACAGGATTGAGTATAGAAGTTGGGAGGTCATGTTGCTGTAATAGTGAGGCCACATTTAGAGAATTGTGTTCCGTCCTGGGCACCATGTTATAGGAAAGATGTTAACAAATTGGAAAGGGCACAGAGAAGATTTACGAGGATGTTGCCAGGACTCGAGGGTGTGAGCTACAGGGAGAGGTTGAGTAGGCTGGGACTCTATTCCTTGGAGCGCAGGAGGATGAGGGGAGATCTTAAAGAGGCGTAAAAAAAAAATCACGAGAGGAATAGAGAAGACGCACGAAAATCATGAGAGAGACGCACAGTCTCTTGCCCTGGGAGAGTCAAGAACCAGAGAACATAGGTTTAAGGTGAGAGGGGAAAGATATAATAGGAACCCGAGGGGCAAAGGGGTAAGCCATTTAGAACGGAGACGAGGAAACACTTTTTACACACAGAGTATTGTGAGTCTGTGGAATTCTCTGCCTCAGAGGGCGGTGGTGGCCGGTTCTCTGGATACTTTCAAGAGCCAGATAGAGCTCTTCAAGATAGCGGAGTCAGGGGATATGGGGAGAAGGCAGGAACGGGGTACTGATTGGGGATGATCAGCCATGATCACACTGAGTGGCGGTGCTGGCTCGAAGGGCCGAATGGCCTACTCCTCTGCACCTATTGTCTATTGCCAAGAGTGTTTTATTGTCATGTGTCCCAGATAGGACAATGAAATTCTTGCTTGCTGTAGCACAACAGAAGATGTAAACATAATACAAAACAGGGGAATAAAAGTTCCCTGTGTATATATACACACACACATGCAAACATATTCAATAAATAGACAAATATAGTGCAATAATAATAACAGTCTGTGTAGTTCACAGTTTATTTGTTCACAGCTGATGGCTGTAGGGAAGAAGCTGTTCCTGAACCTGGACATTACAGTTTTCAGGCTCCTGTACCTTCTGTATGGAACGAGCTACCAGAGGTAGTTGAGGCAATGACTATCGCAATTCTAAAAAAAACAGGTACACAAAAGTGCTGGAGAAACTCAGCGGGTGCGGCAGCATCTATGGAGCGAAGGAAATAGGCAACGTTTTGGGCCGGAACCCAGAAGGAAATAGGCAACGTTTCGGGCCGAAACCCTTACGGGTTTCGGGCCGAAACGTTGCCTATTTCCTTCGCTCCATAGATGCTGCTGCACCCGCTGAGTTTCTCCAGCACTTTTGTCTACCTTCGATTTTCCAGCATCTGCAGTTCCTTCTTAAACATTTAAACAGGTACATTGGGTAGGACAGGTTTGGAGGGATATGGGCCAAACGCTGGCTGGTTGGACAAGTGGAGATGGGACATGTGGGCAAGTTGGGCCGAAGGCTGTATCACTCTATAACCTTCTCATTTAGGCATTTGGTTGGGGGTTTTTAATTAATACCAAGACAGATTTTGTACCTGAGTCGTACTGTTGTCCATTTAAATTGCCTTGGCTTTGCGTCTTCTCCGAAAACAGAGTTGTTGGCTCTTGCATACTTGAAATTAAGGGCTGTTTTCTAGTTCCAGGGACAGCAAACTCTAGGTGAGGCATTCAACCATCCCCGCTTTAGTTGGTGGTGCTCAAACAGCCTCTGTGAAAGCAAAGAAAATGTTGGCACAACCAGGAACAAAATCGTACTCAGACGTACCAGAGAGATTGACAATAGACCATAGGTGCAGGAGTAGGCCGCTTGGCCCTTCGAGCCATTCAGTGTGATCAAATGCAATTGACCAAATGCAATCACTCAAATTTTAACCACCTTAACCAATCCTACTGCATTTCTTTGGCAAACAGCTCCATCGCAGACCGCAAGGAATGGCAGCGAATTGTGGACGCAGCCCAGCCCAGGCCAGGCCAGGCATTGACACAAACCAACCTCCCTTCTATTGACTCAATTTACACCGATAAGGAACTGCAGGTGCTGGTTTACACCGAAGATAGACACAAAACGCTGGAGTGACTCAGCGGGATAGGTAGCATCTCTGGAGAGAAGGAATGGGTGACGTTTCGAGTTGAGACCCTTCTTCAATCCCGAAACGTCACCCATTCCTTCTATCCAGTTTAGCTGGTAGACCTTGGTGCTGTCTGTGTGAAGTTTGCACGTTCTCCCCGTGACCTGCGTGGGTTTTCTCCGGGCGCTCCGGTTTCATCCCACATCCCAAAGGCGTGCAGGTTTGTAGGTTAACCGGCCCTCTGTAAATTGCCCCCTAGTGTGTAGGGATTGGATAAGAAAGTGGGACAACTAGTGTGAACGGGTGATCGATCGATGGTTGGAGTGGACTCGGTGGGCCAAAGGGCACGTTTCCATCCTGTATCTATCAATCAATCAATGAAATCCACTACTGTACAATGGCGGCCTGGTGACGCAGCGGGTAGAGTCGCTGCCTCACAGCGCCAGAGACCCGGGTTCGATCCTGCCCTATGGGCACTGTCTGTACGGAGTTTGTACGTTCTCCCTGTGACCTGCGTGGGTTTTCTCTGGGTGCTCCGGTTTTCTCCCACACTCCAAAGACCTGCAGGTCTGAAGGTTGGTGTGGCTTTGATAAAAATTGGCAATTGTCCTTAGTGTGTGCAGGATAGCGGGAATATGCGGGTGGTCACAGGATAGCACGGACTCGGTGGGCCGAAGGGCCTGTTTCCACGCTGTATCTCCAAACTAAACTAAATGAAGAAAAGTACTGCAGATTTCCGGAAAATTAGTTTTATAACAAAATCTATAGGTGCTATATTGGGAAAATTGAGCATTGCTCAATCTCATTCCCATCTGGCTATCTTCAATAAAATCTATCTTGCAATTTACTCTGCCTTGTGTTCCTTTTCTTTGGAAACGCAGAAGAAAAAGAAAAGAAAAAGGATAAAAAATGAATGGAGGTGTAAGTTAAAATCAAGAGAGGGTTAGATAGGGCTCTTAAAGACAACGGAGTCAGGGGATATGGGGAGAAGGCAGGAACGGGGTACTGATTGGGGATGATCAGCCATGATCACATTGAATGGCGGTGCTGGCTCGAAGGGCCGAATGGCCTACTCCTGCACCTATTGTCTATAAGATTACTCTTAAATCCAAAGAAAACTGCGGAAAACTAAAGACGATAAATTAATATTTTATCTATTTGGTCTCCTGCTATCACACATTGTTCCAATTGCTTTCCCAAAGGTAAATGATTGGCTCTCTCCGTATTTCATAGCTCAGTAGCGACTAATTTTGAAGTTGGAGCCCAGATAAAAATTTGAACCAAAACCAATAATTCGTTCCCAAGCATAAAAGGCCACAAACTGTACTTGGGTCCGGTTAGTGTGCCGAGGTACGGTGAGAAGCTTTTGTTGCGTGCTAACCAGTCGACGGAAAGACAATGCATGATCACAATCGATCCATTTACAGTGTACAGATACATGATAAGGAAAGGTAGACAAAAATGCAGGAGAAACTCAGCGGGTGAGGCAGCATCTATGGAGCGAAGGAATAGGCGACGCTTTGGGTCAAGACCCTTCTTCAGACTGGAGAAAGGTCTCGACCCGAAACGTCACCTATTCCTTCGCTCCATAGATGCTGCCTCACCCGCTGAGTTTCTCCAGCATTTTTGTCTACCTTCGATTTTTCCAGCATCTGCAGTTCTTTCTTAAACATGATAAGGGAATATCGGTGATGGGGATTGTCTTTTACCCATTATATCAACGGGCGGTAAGGTGGCACAGCGGTAGAGTTGCTGCCTCACGTCGCCAGAGACCCGGGTTCGATCCAGGCTACGGGTTCCGTCCGTACGGAGTTTGTACGTTCTCCCCGTGACCTGCGTGGGTTTTCTCCGGGCGCTCTGGTTTCCTCCCACACTCCCATGACGTACCGGTTTGCAGGTTAATTGGCTTGGTGTAAGTGTAAATTGTCCCTAGTGTGTGTAGGACAGAGCTCCCAAGCATAAATTGGTTTTGATAGACCTTGTGTTTTACACATTATCCACTTTTAGTCAACATATGTGAAAATAGAAAGGAAGCAGCATTTTCTTCCCAGATGGAGTGTTATCAATCACAGTGAAATATAACAAACTTCCAAGTTACTGATACATTGGTTATCGATACATTAATATCCTCACTCTCAGAATTACTGCATCGTCAGGAACTGTACTAAAAATCTATTCTTTTACTTTAAAAACATGTAATTCTGTTGTTAAAACCGATAACTTATATAATGGAGACACGAGAGACTGCAGATGAGGGAATCTTGAGCATAATAAACACTGCATGAGCAACTTAGCAGGTCGGGCACTAAATGTTATTCACGTTATTCCCCTTATCCTGTATCTGTACACTGCGGACGGCTCGATTGTAATCGTGTATTGTCTATCCGCTGACAGGGTTAGCACGCGACAAAAGCTTTCCACTGTACCTCGGTAGTGTAGTTTAGAGAAACAGCGCGGAAACAGGCCCTTCGGCCCACCGAGTCCGCATCGACCAGCGATCCCCGCACACTAACACCATCCTACACACACGCTGGACAATTTACATTTGTACCAAGCCAATTAACCTACAGACCTGTACGTTTTTGGAGTGTGGGAGGAAACTGAAGATCTTTTGACTTTTTCCACACAGAGAGTTGCGAGTGTGTGGAATTCTCTGCCTCAGAGGGCGGTGGAGGCCGGTTCTCTGGATGCTTTCAAGAGAGAGTTAGGTAGAGCTCTTAGGGATAGCGGAGTTAAGTGATATGGAGAGAAGGCAGGAACGGGGTACTGATTGTGGATGATCGGCCATGATCACATTGAATGGTGGTGCTGGCTCGAAGGGCCGAACGGCCTCTACTCCTGCACCTATTGTCTATCTCAGAGAAAACCCACGCAGGACACGGGGAGAACGTACAAACTCCATACAGACAGCACCCGTCGTCGGGATTGAACCCGGGTCTCTGACGCTGTGAGGCAGCAACTCTACTGGGCCACCCTGGCGCGGTGGAGGCAGTTATGATAGTGGTATTTAAGGGGCTTTTATATAGGCACAGTAAACTATGCAGAGAATGGAACGAGTGTTAAAGAAGGAACTGCAGATGCTGGAGAATCGAGGGTACACAAAAGGCTGGAGAAACTCAGCGGGTGCAGCAGCATCTAAGGAGCGAAGGAGATAGGCGACGTTTCGGGTCGAGACCAGTCTGAAGAAAAGTCTCGACCCGAAACGTCGCCTATCTCCTTCGCTCCTTAGATGCTGCTGCACCCGCTGAGTTTCTCCAGCCTTTTGTGTACCCCAGAGAATGGAACGATATGGATTATGCACAGGCAGGGGAGATCACTATATTTTGGCTTCATGCTTGCCACAGACAATGTGGGCCGAAGGGCCTGTTCCTGCGCTGCACTTTTCCATGTTTTATGTAAATTCCCATCATTTAACTAAAAGCACACAGTTAATTGGATATTATAAATTGTACTGCAATTATTTCATCACCAACAATTGATATTGTCCCTGGATTCAGTAATAAAATGTAAACACTGCTTCACTCAATACAAATTGAAAAGTAAACTTTCCAAGTAGATGATAATGTAATTAAAAAATGTATAATTAAGTGTCTTTGGCTTTCTTTATGTTTCCCTTTGAATCATGAGCAATAGGCAGAGAAATCAAACGAGCTACTCCACGTCAAGGATAGTCTGCAGTGATTCTTCATAAGGTCATAAGTGACAGGAGCAGAATTTGGCCACTCGGCCCATCAAGTCTACTCCGCCATTCAATCATGGCTGATCTATCTCTCCCTCCCAACCCCATTCTCCTGCCTTCTCCCCGTAACCCCTGACACCCGCTCTAATCAAGAATCTATCTCTGCCTTAAAAATATCCACTGACTTGGCCTCCACAGCCTTCTGTGGCAATGAATTCCACAGATTCACCACCCTCTGACTAAATAAATTCCTCCACATCTCCTTCTTAAAGGAAGTTCTTTAATTCTGAGGCTGTGAACTCTAGTCCTAGACTCTCCCAGTGGTGGAAACATCCTCTCCACATCCACTCTATCCGGGCCTTTCACTATTCGGTAAGTTTCAATGAGGTGCCCCCTCATCCTTCTAAACTCCAGCGAGTACAGGCCCAGCGCCGTCAAACGCTCACCATACGTTAACCCTCTCATTCCTGGGATCATTCTCGTAAACCTCCTCTGGACCCTCTCCAGAGCCAGCACATCCTTCCTCAGATATGGGGCCCAAAACAGCTCACAATACTCCAAATGCGGCCTGACCAGCGCCTTATAGAGCCTCAGCGTTACATCCCTGTTTTTGTATTCAAGTTCTCTTGAAATAAGTGGCTAAAATGCTAGAAATAAATTATTTTGATGTTCTACATTTCCCTTTTCACACATCGGAAATTTAGCAACAATCAAACATTTCCACCAATATAGAACTTCTGAGCTTTTGTCAAAAAAAATTTCTCCAGAAGTCGGCGGCAATTGACTTAATTTCATGATCAAATAGAACAAGTTGTCCGACAACTTTAGGCTGTGCACGCCACACGAAGGAAGACGACGACTTAATTTCATGAATAATCATTAATGTAATCTATCCCTAATTCAATAATTAACCAATTTGCAAAGACAATAGACAATACGTGCAGGAGTAGGCCATTCGGCCCTTCGAGCCAGCACCGTCATTCAATGTGATCATGGCTGATCATCCCCAATCAATACCCCGTTCCTGACTTCTCCACATATCCCCTGACTCCGCTATTTTTAAGAGCCCCATCTTGCTCTCTCTTGAAAGTATCCAGAGAACCGGCCTCCACCAGCCTCTGAGGCAGAGAATTCCACAGACTCACCACTCTCTGTGAGAAAAAGTGTTTCCTCGTCTCCGTTCTAAATGGCTTACTCCTTATTCTTAAACTGTGGCCCCTGGTTCTGGGCTCCCCCAACATCGGGAACATGTTTCCTGCCTCTAGTGTGTCCAAGCCCTTAACAATCTTATATGTTTCAATGAGATACCCTCTCATCCTTCTAAACTCCAGAGTGCACAAGCCCAGCCGCTCCATTCTCTCAGCATATGACAGTCCCGCCATCCTGGGAATTAACCTTGTAAACCTACGCTGCACTCCCTCAATAGCAAGAATGTCCTTCCTCAAATTAGGGACAAAAACTGCACACAATACTCCAGGTGTGGTCACACAAAGACAAAGCACTGATCATCCGTCAAACCACCTCACCCTCAAATATTCTCACATCGTTCAGGACATTTCCCCCACGAGCAAGTTGTTATTTCCCGTCCCTATTTCCTCAGGGATAAAGTAAAAGCTTCAACACGAAAAATGTTCCACAAGTTGGCTAAGTCCAGAACCAGGGGCCACAGTAGGACATTTAAAACTGAGATGAGGAAAAACTTCTTCACCCAGAGAGTTGTGAATCTGTGGAATTCTCTGCCACAGAAGGCAGTGGAGGCCAATTCACTGGATGTTTTCAAAAGAGAGTTAGATTTAGCTCTTAGCCCTAAGGGGATCAAGGGATATGTGGAGAAAGCAGGAACAGGGTACTGAATTTGGATGATCAGCCATGTTCGTGTAAAATTAGTGGTGCTGGCTCGAAGGGTCGAATGGCCTACTCCTGCACCTATTTTCTATGTTTTCATGTAACTTAAAAATAAGACACAAACTGATGGAGCAACTCAGCAAGTCAGTAAACGTGACAATAAACTAAACTGAAACTGAAATTATTGTCGTCTTACGAGACGGTTCAGAACAAATTTTCCACCTCAGCTTTCTACAAGTCCAATGACCCCATTACCTGGGTAATATTATACTCCTTCACTCAACAATCTTAAATCAGCTGAATAAGCAATTCTGTCCAGTCTCCCTACTTCTCACAGACTGCTGCAAAACATGACCCACAGAATCTTTGCTCCATGGAAGACGTGAATGTTAAACCCCTGTCCCACGGTACGAGTTCATTCCAAGAGTTCTCCCGAGTTTGCCCGGTTCTACGAACTCGGAGATTTACAGTAATGGCCACTCGTCGGTACTCGAGGCTCTCGTGGGCATTTTCCAACATGTTGGAAAATCTTCACGAGTCTTCCCGAGCTTACCTGCCATCAGCGAGTCTTCCCGAGTACCTGCCGTTAGCGCTAAGAGATGTCCCCGACGTACCCGCTACGTTCATTCTCCGTGCTTACCACAAGTTTGATTTTTTTTAAACTCAGGAGAGCTCTTGGAATGAACTCGCACCGTGGGACAGGGCCATTACCAAGAACAGGAAGAGTGCATCTGCCCCTTTAGGCCAATTCATGTGATAGGAGCAGAATTAGAGAATATATTACTCTCACTCAGAAGATGGGTCCCCACCCAAAACTTCACCCACCCTTTTTCTCCAGAGATGCTTCCTGTCCCGCTGAGTTACTCCGTCATTTTGTGTCTATCTTTATTATCTGAATGGACAGCACACAAACAAAAGCCTTTCACTATATCTCGGTACGCGTGACAATAAATCTAAACCCAAACAAGTGGTTATTGTGCAATAGATTCTATACATCGTCACGTTTAGATATTTAAAATGGACTCTTGAACTGACCCACATATTCAATAGTAACACACGAACGTTGCCCCAGGTCCTTCCTTCCAGATACAATACAACATTCGAGCTTTATCCTACACAAGATGTTCGAGAACCAGAGGACATACAGTGCCCTACATAATATTTGGGACAAAGACCCATCATTTAGTTATTTGCCTCTGTACTCCACCATTTGAGGAATGCAATAGAAAAAAAAAAAATCACATGTGGTTAAAGTGCACATTGTCAGATTTGTTTTAAAGGGTATTTTCTATACATTTGTTTCACCATGTAGAAATTATAGCTGTGTTTATACATAGTCCCCCCATTTCAGGGCACCAGAATGTTTGGGACACATGGCTTCACAGGCGTTTGTAATTACTCAAATGTGTTTAATCGCCCCCTTAATGCAGGTATAAGAGAGCTCTCAGCACCTAGTCTTTCCATCACCTTTGGAAACTTTTATTGCTGTTTATCAACATGAGGACCAAAGTTGTGCAATGAAAGTCAAAGAAGTCATTATGAGACTGAGAAACAAGAATAAAACTATTAGAGACATCATTACGAAGAAAGAGAGCACTGGTGAGCTTACTAATTGCAAAGGGACTGGCAGGCCAAGGAAGACCTCCACAGCTGTTGACAGAAGAATTCTCGCTACGATAAAGAAAAATCCCCAAACACCAGTCCGACAAATCAGAAACACTCTTCAGGAGTCTGGTGTGGAATTGTCAATTACCACTGTCCACAGAAGACTTCATGAACAGAAATACAGCGGCTCACTGCAAGATGCAAACCACCGGTTTTCTGTAAAAATAGGATGGCCAGGTTACAGTTTGCCAAGAAATAGTTAAAAGATCAACCACAGTTCTGGAAAAAGGTCTTGTGGACAGATGAGACGAAGATTAACTTATATCAGAGTGATGGCAAGAACAAATTATGGAGGAGAGAAGGAACTGCCCAAGACCCAAAGCATACCACCTCATCAAATGCCTCAAAACTCATTGGCCGGCGGTTCATTCTACAGCAAGACAATGATCCTAAACATACTGCTAAAGCAACAAAGGAGGTTTTCAAAGCTAAAAAATGGTCAATTCTTGAGTGGCCAAGTCAATCACCCGATCTGAACCCAATTGAGCATGCCTTTTATATGCTGCAGAAAAAACTGAAGGTGACTAGCCCCCAAAACAAGTATAAACACTGCTGCAATAAACTATGTATAAACACTGCTGTAATTTCTACATGGTGAAACCAAAATGTATAAAAATGGCCTTTATTAAAATCTGACAATGTGCACTTTAACCACATGTGGTTTTTTTTCTATTACAAATCTCAAATTGTGGAGTACAGAGGCAAATAAGTAATGACGGGTCTTTGTCCCAAACATTATGCAGGGCACTGCAGGTTTAAGGTGAAGGGGGGGGGGAGATTTTTTAGCTATCTAAGGAATAACTTTGTTATGCAGTGTAGTGGGTGTATGGAACGAGCTGCCAGAGGAAGTAGTTGAGACAGGGACTATCGCAACATGTAGGAAGCAATTAGACAGGAACATGGATAGGACAGGTTTGGAGGGATATGGACCAAAAGCAGACATTGATACATAGACAATAGGTGTAGGAGGAGGCTATTCGGCCCTTCGAGCCAGCACCGCCATTCACTGTGATCATGGCTGATCATCCACAATCAGTACCCCATTCCTGTCTTCTCCCCATATCCCTTGATTCCGCTAGCCCTATCTAACTCTTGTATGTATGTTCCCGAAATACAGCCAAAACGGTACCGGATAGCGCTACAATTTTAGGCGCGCCTTACTCACCTTTCGCCTGCGGTGTGCAGTAGCAAGTTTCGTTCAATTTTAAAAAGTAGTTCACTTTATAAACTTTAATAAACCTTATACTTTGAATGGGACAAGTTCCAGGGTGGCAGTGCGCTCCCACTTGCCAGCCCCGTATCCACGCGTGCGCAGTTGGGGGAAGGTTGCCGTTTTCAGACTGCCTATTTGATCCACTTGACTGGCGACACAACAGGGACCCAACGGTTCCTCTAGTTGTTATTAATACTTCAGATCGATGATCTGAATCCCATACAGGAAGTTGACTGCAAAGACACAAATACTTCCATTTCAAAGAGTGGGAGTGGCGGGAGGTTGGGAAGAAGCTGGTCCAGGTTCCAGACCAACTTCTTCCCAACAACCATCAGGCTCTTGAACACCACAAACACCAACTAAACTACAAACTGCCTTGATTACACTAGGGAATTGTGACGGTGTTTTTGTTATTGCACTATATATTTTTTTTAAATTGAAGTTCTTTTTATAGTTTTTATTGGGTTTTTTTGTGGTTTTTTATTTTTTTTGTACATACCAAGATGTGCTGCTGCAAGTAAGAATTTCATTGTCACATTTCGGGGCACAGGACAATAACACTCTTGACTCTCCCTCTTACGATTGCCTTCCTAATTTGCACATCTCATACGTGTAAAAACAATCAACTTTTAATTGCAGATGAAACGAGTACTTTTAACTGCAGATGCTGGTTTACAAAAAAAAGACACAAAGTGCTGGAGTAACTTATTCGACACTTTGTGCAACTTATAACTGATACTTTTTGCAAATTTTCATGAATCACAGGATTGATTCCAACTAATGGGCAACAAAAGCTTTTCGCTCTACCTCAGTGCACGTGACAATAAACTGAAATTATAATTTATATACTATATACCATTTTTTTTTTCACCCAGAGAGTTGTGAATCTGTGGAATCCTCTGCCACAGAAGGCAGTGGAGGCCAACTCACTGATGAAGGGTCTCGACCCGAAACGTCACCCATTCCTTCTCTCCAGAGATGCTGCCTGTCCCAGCTGAGCTACACCAGCATTTTGTGTCTGTCTTCGGTTTAAACCAGCATCTGCAGTTTCTTCTGACCCAATTCACTGGATGTTTTCAAGAGAGAGTTAGATTTAGTCTTAGGGCTAACGGAATCAAGGGATATGGGGGGAAACGCAGGAACAGGGTCCTGATTTTGGATGATCAGCCAGGATCATATTGATCGACGGTGCTGGCTCGAAGGCCTACTCCTGCACATATTTTCTGCGTTTCTACATAATATGTATTAAAAAAATGAATAATAATAATAAAATATGGCCTTGGGGCAACTGATATTTGGGCAAATAGCAGCAAAAGTAATTAACAGTCTGAAGAAGGGTCTCGCCTCGAAACGACACACATTCCTTCTCTCCAGAGATGCTGCCTGTCCCGCTGAGTTACTCCAGTATTTTGTGTCTATCTCTTGACCCGAACGTCGCCTGTCCATTCCCCTCCCCAGATGCTGCCTGACCCGCTGAGTCGCGCCAGCACTCTGCGGTTTGCTCAAGATTCCAGCTTCTGCATACGTTTGAGTGTCAACCTTAAATCGTGCATTAAAAGGTCAGATTGCATCCCTTGGGGAAGGGCATCCGTGTCGCGGGGAAGGCTGCGCTGTCCCAATCAGTCTGGGCTAGTGGAGCATCAGACAATATTAAAGCAAATGCTACATAGGACCTTTGTGGACAATCACTTAGTGCTCTGTTAAGTCCGTTGCAATCAGTCTGGAGAAGGGTCACGATCCAAAAAGGCACCTATCCATGTTCTCCAGAGATGCTGCCTGACCCGCTGAGTATCTCCAGCACTCTGTGCAACGTCACCTATCCATGTTCTCCAGAGATGCTGCCTGACCCGCTGAGTATCTTTGGGCTCTGAAGAAACGCGATTGTCGCTTTAAGGAGTCGCATTTATAATTGAAGTGTCTCGTGTTGTTTGTTGCATTTGGAATATCTCGGATATGTTTACACTTTTGGCCAGAGTGCCTATTTTGTAATGTAATTCTCCTTTAAACACTGACAGTTCAAAATGACAATGTCTCCATCTGCTAACCAATACATAAAATATTATAAAAACAAGGAACTGCAGGTGCTGCTTTACAAGAAAAAAGACACAAAGTGCTGGAGTAACTCAGCGGGTCAGGCAGCATCTGTGGAGAACATGGATAAGTCAGAACCCTTCTTCAGACAGATAATGACTTATTTGACAAAACGAACGATAAAACTTTTGCATATAGGTTTATATTTTTATATTCCTTGGTATAAACCAGCATCTGCAGTTCCTCGTTATTGTAAAAGAACGGTAATCTTTGCAGATTATCTCGGACATCACTGTCTGAAGGAAGGTCTCAACCCGTATCGTTGCCTATCCATGTTCTCCACAGATGCTGCCTGACCCGCTGAGTTACTCCAGCACCCTGTGTGGGGGGGGGGGGGGGATACACAAAAGGCTGGAGAAACTCAGCGGGTGCAGCAGCATCTAAGGAGCGAAGGACTCTGTGAGTGGGAGGTTTTTTTTGTTTGTAAAGAAACACTGCAAACAGCTAAACTAACCAACCAGAAACACGAAATAAGAGGCACCTCCAGTAAACTCGGGCAAAGGGGAAACATTACTGGGTGACCAGGCGCCCCATGTGCACTAAATTGTTTGGCAGATGCAAACACAATTCCTGAATTGGTCCTCAATGTGAAACTGAGTGAAGCAGCTCGCGGTCTTTAGGACCCAGATGGGTAGAGGCGATAGGAGCCACACATCTATATTTTCCAGCTTGCAATATGCGCATGGCGTCAAACCACGAGGACGGACTCATTGCTATTGCTGCTGCTGCAAAAAAAAAAAAAAGCCGAGCCCGCTTTTATATTAGAGGGGGCAAGGGTGAAATCTTGATTTGCAATTGTTCCTTTTGGAGCGAAGATCGTGAACAATTGCAGCGTGCAGTGACACACACCACACCACACGCACCCACCCCTGTATCCGATCAGAGCTACAACCTTGCCATGCGCGCTTTCACAGAATATATCGGCATATTGATTACCGACGCAAAAAAATGCATCTGCTCACTGTTGCTTTTTTTCTCCCACCCCGAGAAATCTCCACTCCCGCAGCCCCTGCCCTCAAATAGAGGGGAAACCGTGCAAAACAACCAAAAAATGTGGATTTCAATTGCTTTTCCCCCAAATCCGACATTTTCCTTTTTTTTAAAAAAAAAACAAACATTTTTTCCCCCAATTTGGGGGGGGGGGAGGGGGGGAAGATTGGAAAAAAAATGTTTTAAGTAGAAAGCAAAAATCCTTCAAGATCTTACCTGAATTTTGGGCGATGATAGAAATCGAATTCCTCTTCTGACACACACACACAATGATGATCAGGAAGTGTGTTTTTAAAAAAAAGTCTGAAACTCCTCTGTTGAATACTCCCACTGCAGCATCGAAATGCTAAACTATTCCGCCTTATTTAAATAAAAAAATCCCCCTTACAAATCTCTCCGGTCGCTATTGTATTCTGCTACATCTCAGGCACAAGATGCAATCTAGAACGCCAACAAGTGGTTCAGTTGGAAATAAACCGTAATTAGTAATGCAACACACGATATAAAATGCATTGTAATTAAATCCCTCAGATATAATAGGCTTGTCTGACTTTCCGGTATGAAGTTCACGACGGATTTTTTTGGACAAATTACACAACGTCGATATTTCCACGGTATTTCATTTTGATTTCATCACAGGCTGATGTTGGGTAACACCCCCCCTCCCTTTCTCTCCCTCCCTCTCTCGCTGAAGCACAGAGACCCAGCTTTGGTGCTTTGCCAAAATAGTTCTTCAGCCAGTGAAAGGTTTCGGGGAGAAAAAACTTCACCGAGCCAGCGACGCTTTAAATTATCATCTAGTTCACTAAAATACCCCTCGACGCACCCAACGTCGCTGGGCAAAAGTCGAACGTCAAGGCGGTTGCGTTTTTTCCCGTGAAAAAAGCCTTCAGAATTTTTCCCACTTTAAAAAAAAACACCTTTCCCCGCCATGTTGAAATTGGCAAGGTTGTTTCAATATTGATACAGGCAGGCACGTAACATGAGGGGGAGAGAGAGATATATACCGGCAACATGCACGGCCAGAAAAACACTTCATTACACGAAAATAAAAAATATACATATTTGCAACATCGTATACAATTAAAACTATCGAGGTATGTTGGTGACACTGAGCAAGGAAGATCTATTGCTTTTAGCAAAACCGAAAGCGGGTCAGAAGCTAAGATAGCAGTGTTTATCAGTCTTGGGGGGGGGGGGGGGGGGATAATGGCTTATATATATAAACACACATATATATATACACACACACACACATATATATATATACATATATATATATATATATATAATATGGGGGGGGAAACCTAGAATAATTAAACGCGTGCATTTCAGGAAATGATTATTTTTGAATAAGGTGGTGAATTTCAAGCCTCTCTCTCTCTTTCTCATTCATCCCCCTCCCCGTTAATAAACCGGGCTACAGTGAGCTAATAAAATGTGCAGAGAGAGGCAAGCAACACTTCGCACAACTTGCTTTGAACGTCATTTTTTTTTTAACCCCAGCTTTCATGTGTGTGTGTGTGTGTGTGTGTGTTGCAGTCCAGCGACACAAGGCAGTGCAAATTGACACAGACTTGCAACTCGCAAGGCCGGGCAACTGAGGGAATGAATCAAGCCGCGCCGACCCGACCCAACTTACCGGCGTCAAGTTATAACTGCGAAAAAAAAAATGTTTCTCCCACGTCGCTACATGGCCAGTTTCAGCTGATTTTTTTTTTAAAAAGCAAACCTCTTTCCAATATGGCATCCCATCCCCGCGCATGCGTTACCAATTATTTCGCTGCCAACTCCTTCTGACCTTTTGCAGCAGTTACACATTTTTTTTTAAACAAGACTTACCCTTGGCCACTTAATGCGTGCATTTTCTTTTCTGTGCACCCACGCCCAACTTTACTTTTCGTTTCCCCGCCTCTCCCTTCCCACCCTCCCCACAGAAGGAAGGACACGACAATTTCCTTACATACATATATATATATATATATATATTGTCTGATTTAACATTATTTTCCGGGCCATTATATATATATATATATATATATGTATTTCTTTCCCACCCCCCCCCCCTCCCCCAAATCGGTTCAGCTGCAATGTTTCGCTGCGAGGTTTTGTGTGTGTGTTGGGGGGGGGGGGAGAATAAAAACCCGGTCTAAAGTTCCAGTAGCTGGGGGTGGGTGTGGGGGGAAGAGCGAAGATGCATAACCATAACGCCCTTAACTACTGCCTGGCAAATTAGTTGCACTCATAAAACACACCCCGCCGTTTTGGCGAAACTGATAGATTCTGGGGGAAACTTGCAGCTCGATTTTTCAGTGCAGATGGGAATTTTTGCAAATATCAATAATATATTTCCCACCCCCCCCCCCCCCCCCCCTTTTTATTTCGCTGATTTATGATAATGAAATGTGTAAAGGCGTTTCGGATGTGCCTGAGTTTTTTCGGATGTGCTCTCCTGTCGCAGCTTGGTGGGTTTTGGGGGGCCGTTTTCTGCAGTATATCCACTCCAGAACAGTTGATTAACACACAATGAAATTTGGGTGTTGGAAATGGCGTTTCCTTGTAGTATTTCTCTCTCCCTCTCTCTGCCTCTTTGCTTCCTTCCACCGCCACTGCGCATTCATACGACCGACACTGCCGCGAAACATCACCACCCACCAAGTTTCACAATGAAGATTAGATGGCGAGATGTCCAAATCTCCACCCCTCCTCGACCAAACTGCATTCTGTTGGCCACAGATCAGTCCATCCCCCCCCCCCCCCCCCCCCCCCCACCCGCGTTTTCCCAAATGGGATTTCCCCTCCAAACGCCACTTTTCCAAAATGCACCTGCGACCTGTGCACGAAAGGAACTGCAGATGCTGGTAGACACTGAAGATAAACACAACATGCTGGAGTAACTCAGCTGGACAGGCAGCATCTCTCGGGAGAGAAGGATTCACACCTTCCCCTAGCTTACAATGATCCATTCTACCTTTTCCACGATCCACGTCCCCTTTGATCTCCCGTTTTCACACCTTTCACCTTCTCAGTCTGAAGAAGGGTCTCGATCCGAAACATCACCCTTTCCTTCTCTCCAGAGATGTTGCCTGTCCCGCTGAGTTACTCCAGCATGTTGTGTCTACCCACATCTGTGACATTGTAGTCTGGCAGCTTATGACTGGCCTGTTGTGAACATGTATTCGCCTCGCGGTACGCTCCAGCATTTTTCTTTAACGGGAAAGTCATCTCTTTTCCACGAAGCTCTCACCCCACAAGATCCACTGGAACCTGCGCGGTTTTACATAGAAAACAGGTGCAGGAGTAGGCCATTCGGCCCTTTTGAGCTCATCTTGCCCAAGGTGCAATGATTGGATTCCACAGGTCCATCACAGGGACTGACATCCCCGCCATCGAAGGGATCTACAGGAGTCGCTGCCCCAAACAGGCAGCCAGCATCACCAGAGACCCACACCACCCTGGCCACGCTCTCATCTCGCTGCCACCATCGGGTAGAAGGTACAGGAGCCTGGAAACCGTGACCTCCAGGTTCAAGAACAGCTTCTTCTCAACATCCATCAGGCGATTAAACACCACAAACTCCAAATAAGCCGAACTACATAGACTTGGGGACATTGGTTTTAACATTACACCATAATTGTTAATTTATTTGTCTGTTTTTAAAAAAAACATACATTTACAAGGAGTAGGCTGAGTGACTCCCCCCACCCCATCCCCAATCTTTGCACATCCCCAATCCTTTCCGCTCATCACTTTAATTTCATGTTTCATGTATCTTGTGTTTTATGACTGTGGGCAGATCAACTTCCCTCCGGGGATAAATAAAGTTCAACTGTATCGTATCGTAACTTTTTTGGGGGGTGTGTTTACGATAAACTTTATTCACCCCGGTAGGGAAATTAGGTCTGCCAACAGTCAGGACGCTCAACATGGTACACAGAAAACTTACAAGTGGAAGAACATGACAAGGACGTTATGGTGTTTACAGAATGTTTACATGTGTAGGAAGGAACTGCAGATGTCGGTTTGTACCGAAGATGGACACAGAGTGCTGGAGTAACTCAGCGGGTCAGGCAGCATCTGTGGAGAACATGGATAGGTGACGTTTCACAGAGTGCTGGAGTAACTCAGCGGGTCAGGCAGCATCTGTGGAGAACATGGATAGGTGACGTTTCACAGAGTGCTGGAGTAACTCAGCGGGTCAGGCAGCATCTGTGGAGAACATGGATAGGTGACGTTTCACAGAGTGCTGGAGTAACTCAGCGGGTCGGGCAGCATCTGTGGAGAACATGGATAGGTGACGTTTCACAGAGTGCTGGAGTAACTCAGCGGGTCGGGCAGCATCTGTGGAGAACACGGATAGGTGAAGAAGGGTCCCTGGCCTACCCACGTTCTCCACAGATGCTGCCCGACCCGCTGAGTTGCTCCTGCACTTTGTGTCTATCTTTGGTATAACTCAGCATCTGCAGTTCCTGGTTTCCACATTTCCTCACTTAAAACAATCCCAGTTGTCACAGTTACGCCCCACCCGTATATACCCGAGGAGTCAGGAGTGTTATGTATCGATACGGAACAACCCAATTCCTTATGTGTAGGAAGGAACTGCAGATGCTGGTTTACACCGAAGATAGACACAAAATGCTGGAGTAACTCGGTGGGACAGGCAGCATTATGGAGAGAAGGAATGGGTGACGTTTCGGGTCGAGACCCTTCTTCAGACTGCTTACTGAAGTGTAATTGTTTGCTTAATTGCTAAGGTACATAAAACGTATTTATATCTAGCAAGGTACATGAAATATAGCGCATCTAAATTCCTTTAGTAGCATCTCCTCTCACACACACTCACACTCACACTCACACACTCACTCTCACACACACTCACTCACTCACTCACACACACTCACACACACACTCACACACTCACTCACACACACTCACTCACACACTCACTCACGCACACTCACTCACTCTCACACACACACACACACTCACTCACACACTCACTCACACTCACATTCACACACACACACTCACACTCACACACACACACACTCACACACACACACACTCACACTCTCACATACACACTCACACACTCTCACACACACACACACACACACTCACACATACTCACACTAACACACACTCACACTCACCCACACATACTCGCCCACACACACGCACACACTCACACACACACACTCACACACTCACACACTCACTCACTCACACTCACTCACACACTCTCACACACTCACACTCACACACACACACACTCACACACACTCACACTCTCACATACACACTCACACACTCTCACACACACACACACTCACACACACTCACACATACTCACACACACTAACACACACTCACACTCACCCACACATACTCGCCCACACACACGCACACACTCACACACACTCACTCACACACTCACACACACTCACATTCACACACACTCACACTAACACACACACCCAATAAACAATTGACGGCGCGTGATATGTCAATATTTAGAAGTCAATCTAATTTATTGATCGGAACTGTTCCCAAACTGCCGGCGACGAGTCCAAATCCCCTTGGATTCGACCTACGGAAAGTACCTTACAGTATCTGTAACGCTGAGAGCAGGGGGCTGTCCCGGGTCACGTTCGTGGAGTCCCTGATGTTAACACCCCCATGAAGTCAAGATATAAATACAAACTATCAAAGTATTTTGAGGGCAAATCTAATCCATGCCAGCAATTAATGGCGTTGAAATAAGTCCCATTTGAATTTTAATTGCAGAACAATTAATACCACCTATTTTCTTCTGAGAATAACATTTGTTTCCCCCTGTTTGTACTAAGTTTTAAAAAGACTCTATTATTCCTGTATTAGCGCCCTGTCTTGTTGGTTACCGCCACCTATTGACTAGTTCATGTCACTCCGAGATCCACGCAGATAATCCACAGAGAATTGTTGAATTTAGCTTCAGATAGACATTCAATGCTGGAGTAACTCAGCGGGACAGGCAGCATCTCTGGAGAGAAGGAATGGGTGCCGTTTCGGGCCGAGACCCTTCTTCAGACTGGGAGTCAGGGGAAAGTGAAACGAGAGATATGGATGGTGATGTAGAGAGATATGTAGGGAGGAACTGCAGATGCAGTTGGTGTACGCCAAAGATAGACACACAAAGCTGGAGTAACTCAGCGGGACAGGCAGCATCTCTGGAGAGAAGGAATGGGTGACATTTCGGGTCGAGAGGCCAGAAGAAGCTGCCTTAAATTTAGCATGGGTTCAAATTGTGATTTTCTAAATAAATAAATAGATGGCATACACAGGAGGGAGGGGGGGGGGGGGGGGTGACCAGGGGCACAGCTGGTAGAGCTGCTGCCTCACAGCACCAGAGACTCAGGTTTGATCCTGACCTCGAATTTAGAATGCTGTCTGTGTGGCGTTTGCATGTTCTCCCTGTGGCAATGTACAATCTTTACCGAAGCCAATTAACCTACATTATCCTGCAGGTCTGTGGAGTGTATGGGAGGGAACTGGGCGCCGCACCCGGAGAAAACCCACGCAGGTCGCGGGGAGAACGTGCCAACTCCGCACCGGACAGCACCCACCCGCAGTGAGGATCGAACCCGGGTCTCCGGCGCTGCGTTCGCTGAAAGGCAGCAGCTCTACCTCTGCGCCACCATGGCCAGGTGCATGGATATGGGCCAAAGGCCAAATGCAGGCAGGTGGGACTAGTGTAGATGGGACATGTTGGTCGGTGTGGGCAAGTTGGGCTGGAGGGCCTCTACGTGAATCTTTGACTCTATAATTAACATGAACGGGTGAACAATGGCTGGCCTGGGCGTGCAGAGGGGCCTGTTTCCAGCGGAGCAGACTAAATATGTAGGAAGGAATTATTCTTAGCCCCCCCCTTGGTCATGGCTGACCTGGCCATGGGTGTCTCCAGGGTTGGAGGACGCCTGTGCGTGACTTTGTTTAACGTGGGGAGACTGGTGCACAGACAGCCACCCCACGGTCCGTGACAGATCTGGGTCAGGATCCAGTGGCATGGAGTCCAAGACGACCGGAGACCCTTTTCTGCCGCAGCCTTCATCCGCCTTCCCAGCCGCTGTGACGCTCCACTAAGGTCAGCCATCGTCCTCCGCCTGTTCCACCGTTGAGGTCTTGGTTGGATTGGCTCTTTGTCAGAGACCTCCCCCTCGACCTTACCGCCATGGGTGGCCCTACCAGGAGCGTAGCTCCAGACGGCATCGCTCTCAGGATCTCAGGACCACACGAGCTTCTCCACCACGACACGGTGACGATCCACGGATTGTCCACATAAAAATCCATGGATGAACTACAGGTGGAGGAGAAGGGTCGGGACCCTTCTTCAGAATTGTACTCAATGCCTGACTGTGAAAGGCAAGCACGGAATGGGTAGAAATAGCATTGTGATGGTGTGTTCCACGCTGTGAACCTGAGCAAGAAAAGAAGATAGTGACATGATTCACACGTTTCAAACTTTATAGCTGCACTGAGCAGAATGGTTTTGGATTATTATACCATCATAAGGAGCTATTCCACTGCGCTGACCTAATTGGTGAGTTTAGAAGAGTTTAGGAGAGTTTGAAAAATGACATGTTGAAGACCTCCTTCAACTATGATAAAGACTAGCAAAGACTAGCTTCGGTAAAATTGGACACCAAATAGTGGAGGTCGATCTCCTTCGACCTCCTTCGACTAGGATGAAGACTATCTACGATTACCTACGACTAACATGCTGACCTACTACGACTAAACCCACGAGTAAATAAAGTATCGATTTTTTCCATGGCGACCTTTTTTTACTAGCGGGCATTTTTCAACGTTGAAAAATATGCCGCGACCTAGCTGAGGCCTCGAGTACGCGGAGACCACTCTCGAGCATGAAGGAGAGTTACAAAGACCTCCTAGGACCTCGTGTCGACCATGCTGTGAGTATGAGTCAAGGGCAAACTCGCCAGAACTTGCAGATTAGGTTGCCGCAGTGGGACAGCCCCTTTAGGTTTTTTCACATCTGCTCCTGGGATTTCCCAAAGGAATGTCTGGATTTTTATTGTAATTATTTTCATATATTTTCAGATTGTGGCATTCAGAACCAGTAAAAATAAAATGTAATTTCATTTGAAACTTTTCAACGATTACTGTACAATTCTGTAAAAAAAAAACCTCGACTCACTTCATAAATAGATACTCATAATGTATTTATAAATATCAACCTACCACAACTGGAGAGCGGTCCTGAACTACTATCTACCTCATTGGTGACCCTCAGTCATCTTTGACTGAACTTTGCTGGCTTTACCTTGCTAGAGGCAGGAAACATGTTCCCGGTGTTGGGGGAGTCCAGAACCAGGGGCCACAGTTTAAGAATAAGGGGTAAGCCATTTGGAACTGAGATGAGGAAACACTTTTTCACACAGACGGTTGTGAGTCTGTGGAATTCTCTGCCTCACAGGGCAGTGGAAGCCAGTTCTCTGGATACTTTCAAGAGAGAGCTAGATAGGGCTCTTAAAGATAGCGGAGTCAAGGGATATGGGGAGAAGGCAGGAACGGGGTACTGATTGTGGATGATCAGCCGTGATCACATTGAATGGCGGTGCTGGCTCGAAGGGCCAAATGGCCTACTCCTGCACCTATTGTCTGTTGTCTAAACGTTATTCCCTTACCCTGTATCTCGACACTGTAAATGGCTCGATTGTAATCATATACAATCTGCCACAGGCAATGATGGTCCATCATGGAGTCTGGCCTCACCTTCTCCATCATGGTCTGGTTTGTCTCAGCCACCAAGCACGGCGTCCGGAGGCTGCAGCGAATCATTCAATCAGCCGAGAGGGTTATTGGCTGCAACCTTCCCTCCATTGACGAACTGTACACTGCACGGGCCAGGAAGCGAGCGGGCAAGATCATCTCTGACCCCTCTCACCCTGGCCACAAACTCTTTGAATCACTTCCCTCTGGAAGGCGACTCCGGACTGTCAAAGCTGCCACAGCCAGACATAAAAACAGTTTTTTTCCCCATAACTAGTCTACTCAATAACCAAAAATCTGTAGCCTCCTTTTGCTCTGGTATTTTATGTCATTCTTCACATGTTTAAATTACAATGTTTTAATTTTTTAATTTGCTACTGTATATCGTGTTTATATCCTTGCGAGCAAAGCACCAAGGCAAATTCATTGTTTGACAATAGACAATAGGCAATAGGCAATAGGTGCAGGAGTAGGCCATTTGACCCTTCAAGCCAGCACCACCATTCAATGTGATCACGGCTGATCATTCCCAATCAGTAACCCGTTCCTGCTTTCTCTCCATATCCCTTGATTCCCTTAGCCCTAAGAGCTATACCTAACTCTCTCTTGAAAACATCCAATGAATTGGCCTCCACTGCCTTCTGTAGCAGAGAATTCCACAGATTTTAGGTGAAAACGTTTTTCCTCATCTCAGTCCTAAATGGCCTACCCCTTATTCTTAAACTGTGAACCCTGGTTCTGGACTCCCCCAACGCTGGGATAATTTTTCCTGCATCTAGCCTGTCCAATCCCTTAAGAATTTTACGTTTCTATAAGATCCGCTCTCATCCTTCTAAATTCCAGTGAATACAAGCCCAGTCGACACATTCTTTCATTATATGAACCTATGCGGCACTCCCTCAATAGCAAGAATGTCCTCCTCAAATTAGGAGACCAAAACTGCACACAATACTCCAGGTGTGGTGTCACCAGGGCCTTGTACAACTGCAGTAGGACCTCCTTGCCCCTACAATCAAATCCTCTCGCTATGAAGGCCTTACAGCGCCAGAGACGCGGGTTCGATCCTGACTACGGGTGCTGTCTGCACGGAGTTTGTACGTTCTCCCTGTGACCTGCGTGGGTTTTCTTCGGGTGCTCCGGTTTCCTCCCACACTCCAAAGTCGTACAGGATTGGAGGTTAATTGGCTTGGCGTAATTGTAAATTGTCCCTTGTGTGTTTAGTTTAGTTTAGAGATACAGCGCGGAAACAGGCCCTTCGACCCACCGGGTCCGCCCCGTCCAGCGATCCCCGCACATTAACGCTATCCTACACCCACAAGGGACAATTTTTACATTTATACCAAGCCAATTAACCTACAAACTTGTACACCTTCGGAATGTGGGAGGAAACGGAAAATCTGAGAGAAACCCCACCAGATCACGGGGAAGAACGTACAAACTCCGTACAGACGGCACCCCTAATGAAGATCGAACCCGGGTCTCCGGCGCTGCGCTCGCTGTAAGGCAGCGACTCTACCGCTGCGCCACCGTGACCGCCCGTGACGTCGGATGGTGTCAGTGAACGGGGGTCGGCACGGGCTCGGTGGGCCGAATGGCCTGTTTCCGCGCTGTATCTCTAAACTAAACTATGATCATAGTGATTCTTATAGAGACGCAATGAAACTGAGCATAGAGAAGTATCATAAATCACATTGCCCACACATTGGACCCGGTGGGCCAAAGAGTCTGTTTTCATCTTATATCCTTAAAAATGACATCTGCAGAGTCATCGACGAATGACTAAAACAGGCCGCGTACAAACCTCCATTTATCACTTCCCCCAAGGCAAATCTTGTCTCATTTGTCATCACTTGGGACTTCCCAGCTCCAACTCAAGGCAATGAGTTAATTTACTTCTAATTCCACACATCTGATTTTTTTGTTAAAAAAAAATTCCCAAACCTGAAAATTTCCCAGCTGCTCAAACGAACATATCCCCTGCATGGATATCACTTGGTCGATTCTACAACGAATCCCAGTGAATATGTGGTGAATGACTTGTTAGCTTCTGGCAACCTGTGGAATATATTGTAGATTGTCCTGTATATTTTAGTTTAGTTTGGTTTAGAGAAACAGCACGGAAACAGGCCCTTCGTTCCACCAAGTCCGCACCGACCACATCGATCCCCGCACACTAACACTATCTTACAAACATTTGGGAAAATGTACATTTATACCAAGCCACTTAACCTACAAACCTGTACACCATCTCTGGATGCATTCAAGAGAGAGTTGGATAGAGTTCTTAAAGATAGCTGAGTTAGGGGATATGGGGAGAAGGCAGGAACGGGGTACTGATTGGGGATGATTAACCATGATCACATTGAATGGCGGTGCTGGCTCGAAGGGCCGAAGGGCCTGCGCCTATTGTCTGTTGTCTTTGGAGTGTGGGAGGAAATCACAGATCTCGGAGAAAACCCATGCGGTTACAGGGAGAACGTACAAACTCCATTCAGACAAGCACCCGTAGTTGGGATCGAACCCGGATCTCCGGCGCTGTGAGCGCTGTAAGGCAGCAACTCTACCGCTGCGCCACCGTGCCGCCCTTCATCAAATCCCAGTGAATATGTGGGCAATCACCCATTAGTTTCTAATGACCCACCGAATATATTTTATAGCAAGTTGTTTTCATATAACATGAGTGAAAATCCCAAAGACATGGTTTGTGGTCAATTAAATGTTTATCTGGACTCTTCAATAATGTTGGGAGATTGTGAGAATTTCCCTAAAAATTCTACCCCGATTAAGTAACCTGACATCAAAACCAAGAAGTAAAAAGAGAAAAGGACACAAAGTGCTGGAGTAACTCAGCAGGTCAGGCAGCATCTGTGGAGAACATGGATAGGTGACGTTTCACAGAGTGCTGGAGTAACTCAGCGGGTCAGGCAGCATCTGTGGAGAACATGGATAGGTGACGTTTCACAGAGTGCTGGAGTAACTCAGCGGGTCAGGCAGCATCTGTGGAGAACATGGATAGGTGACGTTTTATAATTTCTTAAGTTCATAAGTTCTCGGAGCAGAATTAGGCCATTCGGCCCATCACGTCTACTCCACCATTCAGTCATGGCTGATCTATCTTTCTCTCTCAACCCCATTCTCCTGCCTTCTCCCCACAACCCCTGAAAGTTATGCTGTAAAGCCCTTGTCCCTTTTTCGTTGCTTTGAAAGCGTTTCCATCTTAAGGCGGCAGCGGTAGAGTTGCTGCCTCACAGCGCCAGAGACGCTGGTTCGATGCTGGCCACGGGTGCTGTCTGTACGGAGTTTGTACGTTCTCCCCGCGACCTGTGTGGGTTTTCTCCGGGATCTTCGGTTTTCTCACACACTTAAAGACATACAGGTTAATGGGTTAATTGGCTTGGTATCATTGTAAAATTGTCCCTAGTGTGTGTAGGATAGCGTTAAGGGCCTGTCCCACTTGCTGATTTTTTTATCAGTGTCGGCAAAAGATGTTGAACATTTCTACTGTTGCGACACGTGAAAAAACACCGCACGTGATACGCCATCACGCCGTGTCACGGCCGCATCACGCCGTGACAGGCCGCAAACGTTTCGGTGACTTGATACGTCAGTCAGTGATGCCGGCAGTCGCCGAAAGAATCGGCAAGTGGGACATGCCCTTTAGTGTGCGGGGATCACTGGTCGGCGCGGACTCGGTGGGCCGAAGGGCCTGTTTCCGTGCTGTGTCTCTAAACTAAACTAAACTAAACTAAACTCCCAGTCTGGATGAGGTTGCTTACAGGAAGCATACAGTATATCTTATAAACTCAAGGATATGTCTCTCTCATTAAATTTTTCTTTGAAGATTTTATTGTTTCTCCCATCTGGATCAAGTATTTGCGAATGCTTAATTCATTGAAGTTTCTTTCAGGACCTCCATTTTATTGACCTCTTTGTGTGATAAAAGTTTATATATTCCAGAACCAACTTCAGTTTTTAGGGAGTGGGCCTGCAGCTTTCATTTATAACTTTGTAAAAACAATGATTTTAATATTACTGTCATGGTCTCATCCTGGCCAATATCATTTAAAGAATGCTATTGATATCATAAAAGGCTAAACGTTTTACGCATAAGATGATGTGGTTTTGTTTGAAGTCATAAGTTCATATGATCATGTTCCAGGAGCAGAATGAGGCCATTCGGCCCATCAAGTCTACTCCACTATTCAATCGTGGCTGATCTATCTCTTCCTCCTAACCCCATTCTCCTGCCTTCTCCCCTTAACCTCTGACACCCGTACTAACTACTAATGATTGCTAATGGACTAAAGTCCAATAGAGGCATATAACAGTTCAACTCTCTTGAAAGACATTAGCAAACCAGATGGATTTATCTGTTGTTGTTGAAGCTGCTGAGAGAAAAGTATCTGCCGTTCATGCATCAAATGCTCTCAGGTCTGCTTGAACAAGAATAGGCGCACATCTCAAATCTTCTTGCCTTCCCTTTCAAGATCCCAACGTAGCCTGGCATCAGCCACACACATCCCGTTGTGACGTCACAGCTCTTTGTGACATCACAGCCCTTTGTGACATCACAGCCCTTTGTGACATCACAGCCCTTTATGACATCACAGCCCTTTATGACATCACAGCCCTTTGTGACATCACAGCCCTTTATGACACTACAGTCCTTTGTGACATCCCAGCCCTTTGTGACATCACATCCCGTTGTGATATCACAGCTCTTTATGACATCACAGCCCTTTGTGACATCACATCCCATTGTGACGGCACAGCTCTTTATGACATCACAGCCCTGTATGACATCACAGCCCTGTGACATCACAGCATTATGAAATTGATCGGGCCCCGGATGACTCGGTGCGGTGGCGCAGCTCACAGGGCCAGAGACCCGGGTTCGATCCCGACTACGGGTGCTGTCTGTACGAAGTTTGCACGTTCTGCTCGTGACCTGCGTGGGTTTTCTCCGAGATCTGCGTTTTACTCCCGCACTACAAAGACGTGCAGGTTTGTGGGTTAATCGGCTTGGTGTACATGTTAAATTGTCCCTAGTGTGTGTAGGATAGTGTTGGTGTGCGGGGATCGCTGGTCGGCGCGGACTCTGTGGGCCGAAGGGCCTGTATCTCTAAACTAAATTAAACTAAACTCACATTATTCTCCACTGAAAACTGTGTTTTCCTCAATGACTTTCTTTATTTCTTTAGTTGGCATTATTTTAGTTGTGTTTTTATGTCTTGATGCATCTGACAAAGCTTGTTCCTGGATTAGCATTTAAATTTCCTGTGTGACAAACATGAACATCAATTTTACAAAATTTATGCACATATAATTTTCTTCCTCTAGTCAATCAGTCAGATTTATTCCAAATAATAACAAAAAATGAACACTTAGTTTAAATTAATTTAATGTAACTTAAAAATAAAAAATAAATTAAACGCTTCCACTGAAGTGAAATGTTGTAATTATAATCCTGCCTATGTTTTTGTTCTATTCTGAGTAATATTTAGTTTCACTACTGGAGTGCAGCTTTGACATTTGTCAAAATGATTCCAGCCGTGCACTCATCCTTTACTCAGAAGAGAGCACGAGGTCGCCCTGTGGGAAATTGGAGAAAAATAGAGGGCGGCCTAGTGACTCGGCGGTAGAGTTGCCGCTCAGTCCTGTTTAGTTTATTGTCACGTGTACCGAGGTACAGTGAAAGGCTTTTGTTGCGTGCTATCCAGCCAGCAGAATGAATGAATGAATGAATAAGTTTATTGGCCAAGTATTCACATACAAGGAATTTGCCTTGGTGCTCTGCCCGCAAGTGACAACATGACATAACATGACATGACAGTGGAATTCTCTGCCTCAGAGGGCGGTGGAGGCCGGTTCTCTGGATACTTTCAAGAGAGAGCTAGATAGGGCTCTTAAAGATAGCTGAGTCAGGGGATATGGGGAGAAGGCAGGAACAGGGTACTGATTGGAGATGATCAGCCATGATCACATTGAATGGCGGTGCTGGCTCGAAGGGCCAAATGGCCTCCTCCTGCACCTATTCTCTATTGTCTATTGTCTATTGTCTATTGTCTATTGACATACAGTGACAGTTAGGAATGACACATAAAACATTAATAATAAAACATTATTGATTAAACATGTGAATTAAATAAAGTACCAGAGCAAAAGGAGGCTATATCATTTTGGTTATTGAGCAGAGCTCCTACTCAATAACAGAATAACAGAAGATAATACTTGAGGACAGCAGATCCGTTCACAGTGTACAGATGCATGATAAAGGGAATAACGTGAATAACGTTTAGTGCAAGATAAAGCCGGCAAAGTCCGATGAACGATAGTCCGAGGGTCACCAGTGAGGTAGATAGTAGTTCAGCACCGCTCTCTAGTAGTTGGTAGGATGGTTCAGTTGCCTGATAGCAGCCGGGAAGAAACTGTCCCTAAATCTGGAGGTGTGCGTTTTCACACTTCTGTACCTCTTGCCCGATGGGAGAGAGGGGGGGTAGAAACGTTGGCAGCGCCAGGGACGCAGGTTCAATCCCGACTACGGGCGCTGTCTGAATGGAGTTTGTACGTTCTCCCCGTGACCTGTGTGTGTTTTCTCCGGGAGCTACGGTTTCCCCCCACACTCCAAAGACGTGCAGGTTTGTAAACTAATTGGCTTGGGAAAATTGTAAAACGGTCCCTTGTGTGTGTAGGATAGTGTGCGGGGATCGCTGGTCGGTGCGGACCCACTAGGCCAAAGGTTCTGTCTCCGTGCTGTATCTCTAAATTTTTGCAGGAGACACCAAAGTGAGGGGGGAAAAGATTTGATAGGAACCTGAGTGGTAACATTTTCACGCAAAGGGTGGTGGGTGTATAGAACGAGCTGCTAGAGGAGGTAGTTGAGGCAGGAACTATTGCAATGTTTAAGAAATATTTAGACAGGTACATGGCTTGAGTGGCCGAATGGCCTACTCCTGCACTTATTGTCTATTGTCTATTGGATAGGACAGGTTAAGAGGGGTAGGAACTGAATGCAGGCAAGAGGGAGTAGTGTAGATGGCAAGTTGGGCCGAAGGTGCCTGTTTCCACACTGTAAGACTCTATGAATGTTCTTATCTTAAATTTTTGTGTGTAGTAAATAATTCCTTCTGCATAAAAATTTAGAAAAGTGGGACTATTGGGTGGACTTCCCAACGTTCCAAAAGTAACTCAAGCCCTGAAGATAACCCTGTACCACTGCTTGTTCCATCATTCTGTCAGGCGAATGGAATTTAATCAGGATGAGAATATTCCTCTTCGTCTAGGCCGAGGTGAAAATATTTATTCTCCACCGCACTACTGCGGGAGTTGATTCATGTCAATGGATTGATGAATGTACTTGAAACCCCTCATCATCCCTTAGAAGTGATCATTCATCTTTGAGAATCGAGCGTTGAGGATTGCTAGGCTGTTCATTTGAGGACCGCTTCAGCCAAGTACAATCCTGTCCATCACCCGATGTGTTTAATTCAGCACTCACTTCCAAAGGGATTGTTGGAGCAGTCGTCGTGGCGATCCCTCGTGGTGGAGGATGATGGTCTACGTTCTGTTGTTTTAATGGACTCTAAAGTGGGTTACGAGTCCAATCCTTTTTGCCACAAAAACTGCCACTTAGAACCGAGACGAGGAAACACTTTTTCTCACAGAGAGTGGTGAGTCTGTGGAATTCTCTGCCTCAGAGGGCGGTGGAGGCAAGTTCTCTTGATGCTTTCAAGAGAGAGCTAGAAAGGGCTCTTAACAATAGCAGAGTCAGGGAATATTTTTTATAAAGGGAGGGAGAGAGAAAACGGGGAATTACAGACCAGTTAGTCTAACATCGGTAGTGGGGAAACTGCTAGAGTCAATTATTAAAGATGGGATAGCAGCGCATTTGGAAAGTGGTGAAATCATTGGACAAAGTCAGCATGGATTTACAAAAGGTAAATCATGTCTGACGAATCTTATTGAATTTTTTGAGGATGTAACTAGTAGAGTGGATAAGGGAGAAGCAGTGGATGTGTTATATCTGGACTTTCAGAAGGCTTTCAACAAGGTCCCACACAAGAGATTAGTATACAAACTTAAAGCACACGGTATTGGTGGTTCAGTATTGATGTGGATAGAGAACTGGCTGGCAGACAGGAAGCAAAGAGTAGGAGTGAACGGGTCCTTTTCAGAATGGCAGGCAGTGACTAGTGGGGTGCCGCAGGCTCAGTGCTGGGATCCCAGCTATTTACAATATATATTAATGATTTGGACGAGGGAATTAAATGCAACATCTCGAAGTTTGCGGATGACACTAAGCTGGGGGGCAGTGTTAGCTGTGAGGAGGATGCTAGGAGGCTGCAAGGTGACTTGAATAGTCTGGGTGAGTGGGCAAATGCATGGCAGATGCAGTATAATGTGGATAAATGTGAGGTTATCCACTTTGGTGGCAAAAAAACAGGAAAGTAGACTATTATTTGAAATGTGACCGATTAGGAAAAGGGGAGTTGCAATGAGACCTGGGTGTCATGGTACACCAGTCATTGAAAGTAGGCATGCAGGTGCAGCAGGCTGTGAAGAAAGCAAATGGTATGTTGGCATTCATAGCAAAAGGATTTGAGTATAAGAGCAGGGAGGTTCTACTGCAGATGTATAGGGTCTTGGTGAGGCCATACCTGGAGTATTGCGTACAGTTTTGGTCTCCTTTGGTCTCTGAGGAAAGACATTCTTGCCATAGAGGGAGTACAGAGAAGGTTCACCAGACTGATTCCTGGGATGGCACGACTTCCATATGAAGAAAGACTGGATAGATTCGGCTTGTACTCGCTGGAATTTAGAAAATTGAGGGGGGATCTCATAGAGACTTACAAAATTCTTAAGGGGGTGGACAGGCTAGATGCAGGAAGAATGTTCCCGATGTTGGGGAAGTCCAGGACAAGGGGTCACAGTTTAAGGATAAGGGGGAAGTCTTTTAGGACCGAGATGAGAAAATCATTTTTCACACAGAGAGTGGTGAATCTGTGGAATTCTCTGCCACAGAAGGTAGTTGAGGCCAGTTCATTGGCCATATTTAAGAAGGAGTTGGATGTGGCCCTTGTGGCTAAGGGGATCAGGGGATATTGAGAGAAGGCAGGTACAGGATACTGAGTTGGATGATCAGCCATGATCATACTGAATGGCGGTGCAGGCTCCAAGGGCCGAATGGCCTACTCCTGCACCTATTTTCTATGTTTCTATGTTTCTATGATATGGGGAGAAAGCAGGTTCGAGGTACTGATTGGGGATGATCAGCCATGATCACATTGAATGGCGGTGCTGGCCAGAAGGGCCAAATAGCCTACTCCTGCACCTATTGTCTATTGTCTATTGTCTGTCCTGGTTTTTCTGCTCACAGAACAAAGACGCCCGTGCGTGTGTGCGTTTAACGTGTACGTGATGTTGCGTTCCAAGAAGCACACGGTCCTTCACAAATCAATCAACTCATTCCAATGACAAGGGAACCAAGAGGACTGGCGCTGATGGATCTGTTGCAGCCTTCATCGGCCTTCACAGCCGTTGAGTTCAGGATAACTTCGTCCGCCTGGTCCGCCGTTGAGGTCTTGTAGGTTGGATCATTCTTAGCCTGGACCAAGGCTGGGGAACCGCGGCCTTAAGGTCCCATGCGGCCTTCTAGGCCATTGAGTGCGGCCTTTTGAATGAATCCAAATTTTGTAGAACAAATCCTTTTATTTTTATTAATATGTTTTTGTTGTCTTTTATTTTTTTTAATTTTAATCTTAAAATGATCGTGTTTAAAATACCAAAGAGTTAAAGGAAGATTCAACAAAATGATCCTCCCCGACTGACGGCCACAATTAAAACATTAGTAAGTCATGAGGGCTATTTTAACAAAATAATGCACATTTTGAAGTATATCTAATTGACGTTTCTTGGATGTGGCCTTATTAGATTACAGCTAACAATGTGGCCTTCCGACATGAAAAGGGCCAGAGACCCGGGTTTGACCCTGTCTACGGTAAAAAAGATAGCAACCATTTTATTTTTTGCTTTTCAATACTGTATGTAATCGTTTTTTTTAACATCTACCAAACTGGTTGAAACCGTTGGAAATAGATTGGACTGATAGGGTATTAAGAGCTGCTGGAATAAAGCCAGGGTGTGCTTTTTGGGGCTTGACTTTTTACATTCAGAGTCCAGCATGGAAACAGGCCCTTCGGCCCAACTTGCCCACAGTGGTCAACATGTCCCATCTACACAAGTCCCACCTGCCTGTGTTTGGCCTTTATCCTTCTAAACCTTGCCCTATCCATGTACCTGTCTAAATGTTTCTTAAACGTTGCAATAGTCCCAGCCTCAACTACCTACTTCGGCAGCTCGTTCCATACACCCACCACCCTTTGTGTGAAAACATTACCCCTCAGGTTCCTATTAAATCTTTTCCCCTTCACCTTAAACCTATGTTCTCTGGTTCTACCCTGCTCTGGGCAAGAGACTCTGTGCGTCTACCCGATCTATTCTGTCATGATTCCGTGCACCTCTATAAGATCACCCCTGCTCATCCTCCTGAGCTCCAAGGAATGGAGTCCCAGCCTGCTCAACCTCTCCCTGTAGCTCACACCCTTGACTCCTGGCAACATCCTCGTAAATCTTCACCGCACCCTTTCCAGCTTGAAACATCTTTCCTATAACACGGTGCCCAAAACGAAACACATTGCCCTCAATCAGTGGTGCCAAACATGTCCCATCTACACTAGGTCCACCTGCCTGTGTTTGGCCCGTATCCCTCTAAACCTGCCGAATCCAGGTAGATGTTCAATTGCTTCTGAAACGTCGCACTAGTACCTGCCTCAACTACCTCCTCCAGCAACTTTCGTATATTTCAAAATCTTATTAAAAAATTAGAACCCCGGGTTAAACGGATGTCCCCCGGAATGTTGAGATCTTAAAAATCTAATTAGCAGGTAAAACTAAAATGAATGTTTGCAGTTATCTAGCCGCATCTAACATTGTGAAAATATAGCAGCACTTCACACAGTGCCTGGCGGTGACTTTGCAAATATTTGGAAGACTCAGGGCAGCACGGTGGCGCAGCGGTAGAGTTGCTGCCTCACGCGGCAGAGACCCGGGTTCAATCCCGACTACGGGTGCTGTCTGTACGGAGTTTGTACGTTCTACCTCCGTGACCTGCGTGGGTTTTATCTAAAACTCCAAAAAAAACAGATGGAACGACCAACCAAGGGAGCCTGATAGCCCTGTCCAACGGTGTGTTCATTCCAAGAGCTCTCCCGAGTTTAAAAAAAAATCAAACTCATGGTAAGCACGGAGAATGAACGTAGCAGGTACGTCGGAGCTAAGTAAGTCTCTTAGCGCTAACGGCAGGTAAGCACGGGAAGACGCGTGAAGATTTTTCAACGTGATGAAAAATGTCCACGAGAGCCTCAAGTACCGACGAGTGACCATTACCCGTAAATCTCCGAGTTCGAATCAGGGCAAACTCGGGAGAGCTCTTGGAATGAACTCGTACCGTGGGACAGGGCTTTTAAGCTCTGCTTGCCCGCAGAGCAGAACAGCTGATTGTTCGAATGTTAACCTGATTTCCCGAATGTCTTTCCCAAACGCATCTGTGAACATGCGTTTCAATAATGTCCCCACGCTAACTGCATCCCACACATCCTCACGAAGTCAAGCTTCATCCTGGCTGCTATTTTAGCATCAGTGGTTGCTTCCAGCATTAAAGTAGCTCCAACTGGAAACAATAGATGACTGAGGTGACTGAGGAATAACAAGGACAGCACAATCGCAGAGGAGTTCCTGATGCCCGGTTGCCATGGAAACTGGAACCAAGTCTGCCCTGAATAATTCGGAGCGGTTTCCACACCAAAAGTAAAATCCAATTTTTTTCCCCTGCAGCTTGGATTCTGTCGCGTTAAGTATGATAGCAAAAATGGGAGTTTAGTGAGAATGTATCATCATCCAGTCGTTAGACTTTAGTGGTACAGCGCGGCAACAGGCCCTTGGGCCCACCCAGTCTGCGCCGACTACCCCTTTGCACTAACACTATCCTAAACACTCTAGGGGCAATTTACAATTTTACCAAAGCCAATAGGCCTACAAACTTGCATGCCTTTGGAGTGAGGGAGGAAACCAGAGCATCCGGAGAAAACCCACGCATGTCACAGAGAGAACGTGCAAACTCCATACAGACAAGCACCCGTAGTCAGGATCAAACTCTTGTCTCCGGCGCTGTAACGCAGCAGGTCTAAAGATCTGCAGAGGCAAAGAAATGCAGATCATAGAAACATAGAATATAGGTGCAGGAGTAGGCCATTCGGCCCTTCGAGCCTGCACCGCCATTCAATATGATCATGGCTGATCATCCAACTCAGTATCCCGTACCTGCCTTCTCTCCATACCCCCTGATCCCTTTAGCCACAAGGGCCACATCTAACTCCCTCTTAAATATGGCCAATGAACTGGCATCAACTACCTTCTGTGGCAGAGAATTCCACAGACTCACCACTCTCTGTGTGAAAAATGATTTTCTCATCTCGGTCCTAAAAGCCTTCCCCCTTATCCTTAAACTGTAACCTCTTGTTCTGGAGTTCCCCAGCATCGGGAACAATCTTCCTGCATCTAGCCTGTCCAACCCCTTAAGAATTTTGAAGTCTCTATATGATCCCCCCTCAATCTTCTAAATTCCAGCGAGTTGCTGGTTAATTACACAAAAAGAAACAAAGTACTGGAGTAACTCAGCGGGTCAGGACTCTTTGTCACTTATCCGTGTTCTCCAGAGATGCTGCCTGACCCGCTGAGTTACTCCAGCACTCTGTGAAACGTCACCTATCCATGTTCTCCACAGATGCTGCCTGACCCGCTGAGTTACTCCTGCACTTTCTGTCCTTTTATGATGTATTTGATCTGTCTGGATAGTATGCAGAGCACAACTTTTCACTGTACCTTGGTTCATGTGACAGTGAAGGGGCTGTCCCACTGCACGAGTTAATTCAAGAGCTCTCCCGAGTTTCCCTTGGTTCGAACTCGGAGATTTATGGTAATGGCCGCTCGTAGGTACTCGGGGCTCTCGTGGACATTTTTCAGCATGTTGAAAAATCTTCATGAGTCTTCACGAGCTTACCGCGTTTCCCAAGTACCTGCTGTTAGCGTTACGAGCCGCTAAGAGACGTCCCGAGCTCCGACGTACCCGCTACGTACATTCTACGTGCTTCCACAAATTTGATTTTTTTTAAACTCGGGAAAGCTCTTGAATTAGCCCGCACAGTGGGACAGGCCCTTTATAAACATAAACCTTTGGCCCATCCTGTCTATGCTGACCGAGTTGTCTTTAACCCAAATCCATCTGAACCCTTCTTCTCTATCGATCTGTCCGAATGTCTTTTGAAAGTCATCGTTGTACCCAGTTCCATAGCTTCCGCTCGCAGCTCGTTTCACATTTGGACTGCCCTCTGTATGAAAAACCTGCCCTTGTGGACCTCCTAAAATCTCTCCCATATCACCTTAAGCCTCAGGGGCCCGTCCCACTTACGCGACTTTTTCAGCGACTGCCGGCACCCGTCATAGGTCGCCGAAAATGTTTAACATGTTGAAAATCCAGCGGCGACCAGAAAGACGCTACGACTCTTTGGGCGACTGAGGAGACGACTCACGACCGTACAGGCGACATGTCGCGGGGTGAAGCCTGAATGGTCGTGAGTAGATGCCCAGAGAGTCGTTCGTACCTTGTTCTGGTCGCCGCTGGATTTTCAACACGTTGAACATTTTCGGCGACCCGCGGCGACTATGACGGGTGCCGGCAGTCGCTGAAAAAGTCACGTAAGTGGGACAGGCCCTTGAGGCTTGTTCTCGATGTCACCACTTTAGTTTCTTAGACTTTCGTGACACAGCGCAGAAACAGGCCCTTCGACCCAGCGAGTCCATGCCGACCAGCGATCACCTCTTACACCGGCACCATCCTACACAGTAGAGACAAGTTCACAATCTACCAAAGCCAATTAACCTACAAACTTGCACGTCTTTGGAGTGTGGGAGGAAACCGGAGCGCCCGGAGACAAACCCACGCGGTCACGGGAGAGAGCGTACAAACTCTGTACAGAGAGGGGCAGCACGGTGGCGCAGCGGTAGAGTTGCTGCCTCACAGCGCCAGAGACCCGGGTTCGATCCTGACTGCGGGCGCTGTCTGTACAGAGTTTGTACGTTCTACCCGTGACCTGCGTGGGGTTTTCTCCAAGATCTTCGGTTTCCTCCCACACTCAAAAGACGTACAGGTTTGTAAGTCAATTGGCTTGATATAAATGTAAAAATTGTCCCTAGTGTGTGTGTGCGTGTGTGTGTAGGATAGTGTTAGTGTGCAGAGATCGCAGGTCGGAGCGGACTCGGTGGGCCGAAGGGCCTGTTTCCGCGCTGTATCTCTAACACTAAATCTAAAATCTAAAAGGAAGCACCCGTGGTCAGGATGGAACCCGGGTCTCTGGTGTTTGAGTGCGGCAACTCTACCGCTGCGCCACAAACGCCGCCTTACTCCCACGTTTGAGATTTACCATTGACTACGAGGAAGCAAAAGTGGGCTGAGAGTTCAGCGTAGCGTTTTGACATAAACAGATTTCTTGCTCATCACCGAGGGAATTTTACAGAGCCTTTTCATAACACATTAGGATCGACTGCATTTGAGAAACATGTTTTTATTATTTTTCCAGATTCATAACAGTCCAAAATAAATGCCGAATAAAAGCATCAAAGTAAATGGAAATGCAAGCAGAATGCATTTGGCTGGTTTATATTAGGCCACAGGCCATAACTGAGTCATTGACGCTATTTCCCATGTAGTCCTTGTTCAATTTGTTTCCATCTGTGAATGTTGGATAATTGGCTTGACTCAACATTTTATTGAATAAAATTGCATTGGATTAATGAGCAAGATTCTGATGAAGCTTCATTAACACTGAAGGAAGAATGTAGGAGACTGAGAGACAGAGGAGGCTGAGGGCTACAAATCTTAAAGAGGGGTACAAAATCATGAGGGGAATAGATCGGGTAGATGCACAAGAGTGTCTTGCCCAGAGTGGGGGAATCGAGGACCAGACGACATAGGTTTAAGGTGAGGGGGGAAAGATTTAATAGCGACTTTTAATAGAAAATTATTATTAATGTTTTATGCGTCATTCCTAACTGTCACTGTATGTCATGTTGTCACTAGCGGGCGGAGCACCAAGGCAAATTCCTTGTATGTGAACGCTTGGCCAATAAACATATTCATTCCACGGACTTGAGGGACAACTTTTTTACACAGAGGGTGGTGGGTGTATGGAACGAGCTGCCGGAGGAGGTAGTTGAGGCTGGGACTATCATAAAGTTTAAGAAACATTTAGATGGATACATGGACAGAACAGGTTTAGAGGGATATGGGTCAAACGCAGACAAGTTTACTTTAGTTTAGTTTAGAGATACAGCGCTGAAACAGGCCCTTTGGCCCACCGAGTCCGTGCCGACCAGCGATCCCCGCACACTAACACTATCCTACACACACTAGGGGCAATTGATAATTTTACCAAGCCAATTAGCCTACTAACCTGCACATCTTTGGAGTGCGGGAGGGAACCGGAGAACCTAGACAAAACCCACCAGGCTACGTGGAGAACTTACAAACTCCATACTGAAGCACCGGTAATCAGGATCGAACCTCGGTCTCTAGCGCTGTGAGGCAGCAACTCTATCGCTGATTCACCACACACTGACTAAAGAAATTCTGCCTCATCTTCCTAAAGGCACGTCCTTTGATTCTGAGGCTTGGGCTTATTCCTAGACTCTCCCACCAGTGGAAACATCATCTCCACATCCACTCTATCCAGGCCTTTCACTATTCAGTAAGTTTCAAACAAGGAGCCAGTGTCGGAGAGAAGAGGGATCTAGGAGTGCAGGCACATTGTTCCTTGAAAGTGGTCACAGGTAGATAGGGTGGTCAAAAAGGCTTTCGCACCTTTAGACAATAGACAATAGACAACAGACAATAAGTGCAGGAGGAGGCCATTCAGCCCTTCGTGCCAGCACCGCCATTCAATGTGATCATGGCTGATCATCCCCAATCAGTACCCCGTTCCTGCCTTCTCTCCATATCCCCTGACTCCGCTATCTTTAAGAGCCCTATCTAGCTCTCTCTTGAAAGCATCCAGAGGACGGCCTCCACCGCCTCCACCCGAAACGTCGTCTATTACTTTTCTCCAGAGATGCTGCCTGACCCGCTGAGTTACTCCAGCACTCTGCGAAACGTCACCTATCCATGTTCTCCAGAGATGCTGCCTGACCCGCTGAGTTACTCCAGCACTCTGTGAAACGTCACCTATCCATGTTCTCCACAGATGCTGCCTGACCCGCTGAGTTACTCCAGCACTCTGCGAAACGTCACCTATCCATGTTCTCCACAGATGCTGCCTGACCCGCTGAGTTACTCCAGCACTCTGTGTCTATCTTGTGTTGTACTGTGGTTCCATGTTCTATATTCTATGTGATGCAGATTGCAGTCCTGGGCTAACACCGGAGGGAGGCAGAGAGCAACTTCCACGGAGATCGAACTTAAATGAAACAAAACAGATCCACACATAATATCACGTATATATATTGTGTGTTTAAAATCATGAGAGGAATAGATCGGGTATACGCACAGAGTCTCTTGCCTGGAGTAGGGGACTCGAGGACCAGAGGACATAGGTTTAAGGTAAGAGGGGGGAAAGATTTAATAGGAATCTGAGGGGTAACTTTTTCTAGCAATGTTACAAAATTTTGAGATTTTAAAAATCAAGTCTGCAATTTATCCCATGAGATAAAGCATACAAAAAAGTTTAATTTGACACCTAATTCACTTTCATATCTTCAGTATTAAACAAGTTAGGGCCATTTTCATACTCAGAAATTAGCATCTTGCTCCCCATTGCCTTTCCATTAACTTAACACAAAAGTTGTGATCGAGGACAGTCAAAAGCCCATAACTTGCTTAAAAATGAAGAGAACTGAAAGAAATTTCAGTTATTATAGATTGAAGCATTCTGAAACGAATATGAAACAATCTTACTTTGATGACCTGAAATTAAAGCATATAATTAGTTAGTTACCCAATTGTAGCTAATTACAAAATTCAATTACCAGATCTAAACATCTATCCATTTCTTAAGAAAATATTAACTTTTTTTTAAAGCCTAAGTGTCCAAATAACATTCACATAAAAATTCACAATATAACATGATTTTTAAATCTAATTGTTGTGAATTTATAGGCCAAATTGAAGGAATTTAGTGTTTAATGCCCATAAATTAATGGGCATTTTAAACAGCTTGCGAGTGGGATTTTCTGGAACGCGATGGATTGGAACGTTGTGGCTGCGGTGAATTTAATCCCAATATCGGCAGGAAAAATACTGCCGGTCCATATGGGGAATAAATCACCGTTTCGCAACATGAAATAGTGATTAAAGTCACCTAAACAAGCAAGTTTATATGTAAAAATAAACAGCTTTCACTTACCTGTCCCCACGTAAAATCCGTCCCCGTTGTTGGCATTCACGGCATTAGGAGCTAATTTTTATTTTACTGCAGATTTGAAATAGTCGGGCGATTAAAAAAAAAAAAGAACTTACCGGCAGTCGGAACGAATCTCCAGAAATAGCTCGCACTCCGAGAAAATATAATTCCGGAGGCAAGGGAAAAAAACGCATTTTAACCCCGCCCCCCCCCTTAAAAAGCGCCAAAGTCGCGCACACGGCCAGCGGCAGAACTGCAGCGCCGCTGAACGTAAGTTTTGTAACCTACCTACTTTTTCACACAAAGGGTAGTGGGTGTACGGAACAAGCTGCCGGAGGAGGTCGTTGAGGCTGGGACTATCCCAACGTTTAAGAAACATTTAGGCAGGTACATGGATAGGACAGGTTTGGAGGGATATGGGCCATACGCAGGTAGGTGGGACTAGTGTAGATGGGACATGTTGGCCGGTGTGGGCAAGTTGGGCTGAAGGGTCTGTTTCCACGCTGTATCACTCTGTGACTTGGACATCCACCGATCCACATATATGCTATGAGCTGGTGTTCCAGGTGAGGGGATCAGAATCGAGTTAAGAACAACACGCCACAAACTACCGGGCTGAACAATAAATGATATTCTTAATGATAAAGAGAAAAAGAAAGAAAGATTAAAAGGAGGCAGAAAAGAGACACAAAATGCTGGAGTAACTCAGCGGGACAGGTGGCATCTCTGGAGAGAAGGAATGGGCGATGTTTCGGGTCGAGATCCTTCTTCAGACGTCTCGACCCAAAACGTCGCCCACTTCTTCTCTCCAGAGACGCTGCCTGTCCCGCTCAGTTACTCCAGCATTTCGTGTCCATCTCAGTTTAAACCAGCATCTGCAGTCCCTTCCGACACAAAATGGACACAGAGTTTAGTTTAAGAAGGAACTGCAGATGCTGGAAAATCGAAGGTAGACAAAAGTGCTGGAGAAACTCAGCGGGTGCGGCAGCATCTATGGAGTGAAGGAAATAGGCAACGTTTCGGGCCGAAACCCTTCCGGGTTTCGGCCGGAAACGTTGCCTATTTCCTTCCGGGTTTCGGGCCGAAACGTTGCCTATTTCCTTCGCTCCACAGATGCTGTTGCACCCGCTGAGTTTCTCCAGCACTCTTGTCTACCTCAGAGTTTAGTTTAGTTTGTTGTCACGTGTACCGAGGTACAGTGATGTTGTGTGCTAACCAGTCAGCGGAAAGATTATGCATGATTACATTCGAGCTGTCCACAGTGTACAGATAAGGCGTAAAGGGAATAACGTTTAGTGCAAGGTAAAGTCCAGTAATGTCCGATTAAAGAGAGTCCGCGGGTCTCCAATGAGGTAGATAGTAGTTCAGGACCGCTCTCTAGTTGGTGAGAGGACGGTTCAGTTGCCTGATAACAGCTGGGAAGAAACTTTAGTTTTTTAGTTTAGAGACACGGCGCAGAAACAGGCCCTTCGGCCCACCGAGTCCGCGCCGACCAGCGATCCTTCCCCGCACATTAACACTACTCTACACACACACACACGGGACAATTTACAATTATACCAAGCCAATTAACCTGCAAAATTGCACGTCTTGGGAGTGTGGGAGGAAAAGGGAGATCCCTGGAGAAAACGCACAGGTCACGGGGAGAACGTACAAACTCCATACAGACAGCACCCGTAGTCAGGATCGAGTCTGTGTCCCTGGTCCTTGATGATGCTGCTGGCCTTGCCGAGGCAGCGAGAGGCGTTAGATGTTTTAAAATTTCAGAAGAGGCATCGGAGAATGCATTAATGTCACGCAGTGTCGTGTTATCTGTGTGACAGAGGTGACATGTACTGTTTTTTGGTAATGTTTACATCTCCGATACAGAGCATGTAACTGAAAAACTCGCACCTTAGAGATGTACAAGGTTGACAGCTCTGTCTAAGTATAATGTCTTCCAATTATCCTCGGCAGAAAGAATTTCTCTTCACTGACTGATTGTGGAGTCTGTACCTTGTCTAACAAAGGCAGCCTGACTCCAGTTAATTAGTTTCTTGCAGTCAATTGACTGGAAAATAATCAATGTTTCTCAGAGCCTTAATGATTTTTATGTGCGTGTGTGTAACTTGGATATCTATTAGATTTGATGCATGATAACAAAAAAAAATGTATTTGTTCCTTTCGTTGCAAACCTGTAATAGTTTTATGTTTAAGAAGGAATTGCAGATGCTGGAACAATTGAAGGTAGATGAAAATGCTGGAGAAACTCAGCGGGTGAGGCAGCATCTATGGAGCGAAGGAATAGGCGACGTTTCGGGTCGAGACCCGAAACGCCGCCTATTCCTTCGCTCCATAGATGCTGCCTCACCTGTTGAGTTTCTCCAGCGTTTTTGTCCACCGGTAACAGTTTTAAGTCAGTCTGAAGAAGGGTCGAGACCCGAAACGTCGCCTATTCCTTCGCTCCATAGATGCTGCCTCACCTGCTGAGTTTCTCCAGCGTTTTTGTCTACCTGTAATAGTTTTAAGTCAGTCTGAAGAAGGGTCTCGGCCCGAAACGTCACCCATTTCTTCTCTCCGGAGATGCTGCCTGTCTCGCTGAGTTACTCCAGCATTGGGGTTGGGAGATTACAACCTTCACGTGGTCTGCCCTGTTTCGATGAATGCAATCAACCTGGCGTGCACAATCAAATAAGATCAAATAGAACAAGTTGTCCTACAACTTTAGGCTGTGCACGCCTCTATACGCAAAAAGAAGAGGACTCTAGAATTTTGTGTCCACCTTCGATTTAAACCAGCATCTGCAGTTCCTTCCTACACCTGCAACAGATTTGTTTTATATAGAACACTGATCAAGAAGTGTTGGAAGGAACTGCAGATGCTGGTTTACACTAAAGGTAGACACAAAATGCTGGAGTAACAGCAGGACAGCCAGCATCTCTGGAGAGGGGTAAGCCATTTAGAACGGAGACGAGGAAACACTTTTTCTCACAGAGAGTTGTGAGTCTGTGGAATTCTCTGCCTCAGAGGGCGGTGGAGGCCGGTTCTCTGGATACTTTCAAGAGAGAGCTAGATAGGGCTCTTGAAGATAGCGGAGTCAGGGGATATGGGGAGAAGGCAGGAACGGGGTACTGATTGGGGATGATCAGCCATGATCACATTGAATGGCGGTGCTGGCTCGAAGGGCCAAATGGCCTACTCCTGCACCCATTGTCTATTGTCGATTGTCGATTGAGTGAAGGAATGGGTGACATTTCGGATCGAGACTGAGAGTCGGGGGAGAGGGGGACACAGAGATATGGAAGGGTAAGGTGTGAAAACGAGAGATCAAAGGGGACGAAGCTCAAGGAAGATGTAGAACAGATCATTGTTAGCTTGGGGAATGTGACAACGAGGCGTACCATGTAAAATATAATCAGGACGACAGTCAGACTAGTCAGAGAGCGAGGTTGGGGGAGGGATGGAGAGAGAGGGAAAGCAAGGGTAACTTGGTGTTAGAGAAGTCAATATCCATACAATATTCAGTGAAGTAATCCTAATGCTATTTAATTCATAACTCTCTTGTCTCTTGGTTCAAGGTATTATTATTGACATTAACATTATAGGGACATTCTGGGCTTGGATCTAATTGAACAGAGTGATATGGATCAGATGCAGGGAGCCATGTTGAATATAATTTGGCATCATGTTTGACAGAGACATAGAGAGATACAGCGCGGAAACACGACTAACAGCCCATCGAGTCCGCGCCAACCAACCGTCACTATCCTACACATTAGGGATGAAATAACAATTTCACCGCAGCCAATTGACCAACAAACTTGCTCGTTTTGGAGTGTGGCAGGAAACCGGAGAAAACCCACGAGAACATTTCAAAATTCAGCCACGACGTCACATCGCGTCACACCGCGTATTTTTCGGTGACCTGAATGATGCCGGCAGTCGCTGAAATAAATCGCCAAGTGGGACAGGCCCTTAAGGTAAATTAGGAGTCCGAAAAAAGAGTCTAGACCTGAAACGTCTTCTGTCCATTTTCATCCACAGATCCACCGCCTGACCCGTTGGGTTGCTCCAGCACTGTATGTTTTGCTCATTATTCCAACATTGGTGAGGGGCAACGGTTAAAGGAGATATGTAGAGTAATGTTTTACACAGAGGGCGGTGGGTGCCTGGAACATGCTGCCAGGGGTGGGGGTGGAGGCAGATACGATGGTGGTGTTTAAGAGACTTATGGATTAGCACGTGGACACGCAGGGAATGGAGGGATGTGGATTATGTGCGGGCAACGATACGAGTTGGATCTTGGCATCATGCTCGGCTCAGATAATGTGGGCCGAAGGGCCTTATCTGGTGCTGTGTCTAGTTTGGGTTTTGGAGATTAGGTGCGGAAACGGGCTCTTCGACCCACTGAGTCCGCACCAACCAACAGTCCCCGCACACTAACACTATCCCACACATACACTGGGGACAATTTACATTTGTCAATTTACACATGTGCCAATTAACGCACAGCCCTGTACGTCTTGGGAGGAAACCGAAGATCTCGGAGAAAACCCACGCAGGTCACGGGGAGAACGTGCAAACTCCGTACAGACAGCACCCGTAGTCGGGATCGAACCCGGGTCTCCGGCGCTGTGAGGCAGCGACTCTACCGCTGCGCCACCGTGACCGTCTAATTGCATTTAATTTAGTTTAGTTTCATTGAGATTCATTTTTTTAGTTTCATTTAATTTAATTTCGTTTAGTTTAGTTTAGTTTAGTTCAGAGAGACGGTATGGAAACAGGCCCTTCGGCCCACCGTGTCCACGCCGGCCAACGATCCCCGCACACTAGGTCTATCCTCCACATTGGTAACAATTTGCAGAAGCCAATGAACCTACAGACCCGCACGTCTTTGGGATGTGGGAAGAAACCGGAGCGCCCGGAGAAAGCCCACACGGTCACGGGGAGAACGTGCAAACTCCGTACAGACAGCGCCCGTACTCGGGATCGAACCCAAGTCTCCACTGCTGCGCCACCGTGCTAACCCTTTTCCTATCCATGGACCTGTCCAAGCGTCTATTAAATGGTGTTATAGTACCTGCATCATCAGTACCTGCCCAACCTCATACCTGCTAATGAAATTAATAGTCAATGTTGGTTAACACGGGTTAAAAGCTTTTCACTGTACATCGATACACGTGACAATGAACTAAACTGGACCGAACTCTCTCCATAATTGTCCTTTCTTTGCTCAGCCTTGCATGTCCGATTCAGCCCGTTGCAAATTGCAGTTTTTGCAGTTGAGTGGTTCCTTTGGCCACCAGGGAGCAGTTTGTGTCTATAAGTTGGTGCCTCTGTGTAAAATGTAGAATGCCGCTTTCGGACAGCGATCATAGTGGAGCCTGCATTGTGGAAATGCATGGGGGAATCCTGAGATCAAGCAAGTTTTAGATATGAAATGGCTTGGGATTTTACAATGCGCCTCGACGGTCAGTATATGTGTAGGAAGGAACTGCAGATGCTGGTTTACACCGACGATAGACACAAAATGCTGGAGTAACTCAGCGGGACAGGCAGCATCTCTGGAGAAAATGGAGAGTTTAGCTTAGAGATACAACGTGGAAACAGGCCTTTGGGCCCACCATGTCCGCTCCAACCAGCAACCACCCCATCCCACTAGCACTATCCACACACACTAAACGTTGGTTTACACCGAAGATGGACACAAACGCTGCAATAATTTTATAAAGTTGTACACTCTGGAGTTTATAAGGATGAGAGGATATCTTATTGAAACATATAAGATTATTAAGGATTTGGACACGCTAGAGGCAGGAAACATGTTCCCGATGTTGGGGGAGTCCAGAACCAGGGGCCACTGTTTAAGAATAAGGGGTAAGCCATTTGGAACAGAGATGAGGAAACACTTTTTCTCACAGAGAGTTGTGAGTCTGTGGAATTCTCTGCCTCAGAGGGCGGTGGAGGCCGTTCTCTGGATACTTTCAAGAGAGAGCTGGATAGGGCTCTTAAAGATAGCGGAGTCAGGGGATATGGGGAGAAGGCAGGAACGGGGTACTGATTGGGGATGATCAGCCATGATCACATTGAATGGCAGTGCTGGCTCGAAGGGCCGAATGGCCTACTCTTGCACCTATTGTCTATTGTCTATTGTAACTCAGCGGGACAGGCAGCATCTCTGGAGCGAAGGAATGGGTGACATTTCGGGGCGAGACCCTTCTTCAGGCTGAGAGTCAGGGGAGTGGGAAACTAGAGGTATGAAAGAGTACAGATCAAATCAGAGCCAGCACCGACAAACAAGGAATGGTGGAGCCCACAATGCTCCATTGTTGGCTGTGGAAGAGGTGATAACAAAGGTATAAGGCCATTGAGACAAGCAAAAACACTGAACCTTTTCATACCTCTCCCCTGACTAAAGAAGGGTCTCGAAGGGCTGAATGGCCTACTCCTGCACCTGTTGTCCATTGTCCATTGACCCGAAACGTTACCCATCAGGATCTCCCCTGACGGGATCTTTGGATAGCTTTTAAAACAAAGCTTTTCACTGAACCTCAAAGCACATGACCAAAATAAACCTGAACTTAAACCTTTTCTGACAAGAACCCATTGCACCCACCATGTTCTCAAATATCACACCTATTAAATAGGGCTTGAAGAAATAAAAATAATGACAAAATAACGTGCGGCACGGTGGCGCAGCGGTAGAGTTGCTGCCTCACAGCGCCAGGGACCCGGGTTCCGATCCCGACTACGGGTGCTGTCTGTACGGAGTTTGTACGTTCTCCCCGTGACCTGCGTGGGTTTTCTCTGGCTGCTCCAGTTTCCTCCCACACTCCAGGTCTGTAGGTCAATTGGCTTCAGTAAAAATTGTAAATTGTCCCTAGTGTGTGTGGGATAGTGCTGGCAGTTCAGTGCAGACTCAGAGGGTCGCTGGGCCTGGTTCCACGCAGTAGCTCTGAAGCCTAAAGGTTGCAGGCTAGATCCTGATCGAAGTGTCTCTGGTTTGGAAGAAGTATTTCCCTATTGACGTGCCGTTGGGTTGTAGGGTCTTTGAGTGCAATCTGTGGCCAATAAACTCTGTGTGTGTGTTTATAATGCAGCATTCAGCATGAAGGTCATAGTGCCAAAGGTCGTGCAACGGACCAGTGACCCCCCTATGCACTGGTATTATCCTACACACACTGGGGACAATTTACAATTTTTACTGGAGCCAATTAATCTGCAAACCCGCACGTCTTTGGAGTGTGGGAGGAAACCGGAGCACCCGGAGAAAACCCACGCGGGTCACGGGCAGAACGTACAAACTCCGTACAGACAGCGCCCGTAGTCAGGATCGAACCCAGGTCTCTGGCGCTGTGAGGCAGCAACTCTACCGCTGCGCCAGTTTGACCTGCATCTCACGCACTACAGGTCCTCTGTCTCGACAAGCAGCGATTAACACAGTCTTGAATGGCTCCTTGGATGTTTAATGAGCCGTGACAGAATTCAAAGACATTGTCAGCAGTCCATTAACTTGTTGGCCCCTCTAGTTACTTTATCATTGTAGATCACTGCCTTCCTGAGCTCCCGGGACTACAGAGACCCTTGCATTCTTATGGAAAACTACACACTTTCTGCTGCAATAATGATGGTACATGGACTGTAACCTCTATTAAGCTGCACGGCCTCAGGGTGTGGCTTTGCGTGGCGCAGACACCTCCAATCGCCCCGTACTTGTGGTCATTCAACATCGCCAAGCTGCCTCAGCTGGTAGACAAAACCAAAGACCCTACAGCGAGCAAGATAGATCACTCGACAAAAAACACGTGGTACGGTCATGGGCAGATTCGTGGGTAATTTTCGGCCCCATTTCCGTAACCGGCTTCCGTCTCCGCACCAAAGATCCCGTAGCGGGGCAAAGATACTAGTGCGGGGACGGAAGCCGGTTACGGAAACATCCTCGTAAAAATTAAAGTTATTTGGTAAAAATCTTCTCCTCATTTTCAGAATCTTAATTTATTAACACAAACTGTTCCCCCGCAACGTTGATTACACTGCGAGTCGGGTCGGGGGTCGGGGTCGGGTCGGGGGTCGGGTCGGGTCGGGTCGGGTTACGGAAATGGATGACAAAAAGGCCCACGTTGCGCTCCGTTGCGTACTACACGTCAGCCCGTTGCATTTAGCAGGAGTGGCCTATCTTGCTCTGCTATAGGATCTTTGGACAAAAATGCTGGAGAAACTCAGCGGGTGCAGCAGCATCTATGGAGCGAAGGAAATAGGCGACGTTTCGGGCCGAACCCCTTCTTCAGCTGATTCTGTACATGGCAAACAGGCTTGACTTTTAATATGAAATGTGTGTGCGCGCGTGTGTGCGAGTGTGCATGTGCGTGTGCGCGTGTGTGCAAGTGTGCACGTATTGAGCATGTTTCTGTCTCTGTGCCTCCATTTGTGAACCCGGGTCCCTGGCGCTGTGATTTGTGTATGTGACTGAGTGAGCGTGTCTTTGTAACTGTGTGTGTACAACTGAGTGTGTGTCTAGGGTACACAAAAAGCTGAGAAACTCAGCGGTGCAGCAGCATCTAAGGAGCGAAGGAGATAGGCGACGTTTCGGGTCGAGACCCTTCTTCAGGGGGTCTCGATTGAGTGTGTGTCTATGTGTGTCTGTGTGAGGCCAAGAGTGTGTGTGAGACTCAGTGTGTGTGTGTGCGAGACTGAGTGTGTGTCTTTGTGTGTGAGACTGTGTGTGTGTGTGAGACTGAGTGTGTGTGTTTGTGTGTGTGTGTGCATGAGAGTGAGTGCGTGTGTTATTGTGTGTGTGTGTCCTGTGTGTGGGACTGTGTGTGACTGTGTGGCACTGAGTGTGTGTGTGACCTATCACCTTTTTGCAAGTTCCAGGCTCTGATTTGCTCTGAGGCGATGATGTCTTTGTGACTTGTTCGTGACATTTCATCAAGCAATTTAAAGCCTTCAGATCAACAATTCCTTTCCCCTAACTGAGAGGCTGCTCGTGTTCTAGTGCACTGCAAGTTTGATGAAATGATCAGTGATGGTTGGAACAGATCTTGAAGAGGAAGGTAGCCTAGAAATGTGATTGCATTTGAACACCTCTTCAGCTTTACACAGTTGAAAATCAATTGATTTTCGGGAGTGAGACTCGTCTTGCTTATTCTGTGTCACTCCAAAGATTCAAAAGAAAATCAACGGGAGACAGGGTGGCGCAGTGGTAGAGTTGCCGCCGCACGGCGCCACAAACCCTGGTTCCATCCCGAACATTCAAACTCGGAAATGCCGGCCGCAGGTCCTCGGGGCTATTTTATTTACTCGTGGACATTTTTCAACATGCTGAAAAAAACTCCCGACTTACCTGATGCCCCGAGTACCTATGGCTGGCATTAAGAGCCGCTACGAAACATCTACGGCCTCCTACGGACTCGCTGCGGACATTCCCCGAGTTTGAATCAATGGGAAAACACGGGAGAATTCGTGAGTAACTCGGTAAAGTGGGACGGGGGCTTAACTCAGTTTGTCACAAACTATAACCAGTTATCTTTAAATTTTATCTGCCTGTAATTGTGCGGGCGGGATTTATTACGTAGTTTGGCGTGTTTGCGGCTGGGATTCTCGCGCAGGACTAAAGTGGTTTTGCATGACCAGACAGACTAAAGTGGTTTT
>CM069151.1:47167493-47302493 GCA_035221665.1 Okamejei kenojei | reverse complement strand
CTCAAAGCGATAAACTCCATGCTCATTCCCCTAATGCACAAAAGTTGTCTCCCATCTCCAATTACTTGTAGAGGCACCTATATCAGTTTAATTAGTTCCAGACCAGAATAGCTCCTTTCTAATTAGCAGCATCGTAATAGCCAAAGAGGCCTAAACTCCAGGGACATATTTCTAGCGATTTGGAAAGAAAGGCGGTGGCATTTATTCCTAATGTAGCAAAAACCTACATTTAAAACACGCCAAAACATGTCACAGTGATCTCATCTACACGGCGAGCGTTTGTCGGCGCTGGGCCTGCACTCGCTGGAGTTTAGAAGGATGAGGGGGGACCTCACTGCAACGTACAGAATAGTGACAGGCCCGGATAGAGTGGATGTGGAGAGGATGTTTCTAGTGGGAGAGTCTAGGACCAGAGGGCACAGCCTCAGAATAAAAGGACGTACCTTTAGACAGGAGATGAGGAGGAATTTCTTTAGTCAGAGGGGGGTGATAACAAAAATATTTTCACTGTACCTTGGTAAACGTGACAATAAGCTAAACTAAGCTCAAATAGTACATTGCAGGAACAGGCCCTTCGGCCCACTATGGATGGCACAGCTGGTGGAGTTGTTGCCTCAAAGTACCAGAGGCCCGGGTTCGATCCTGACCTTGGCTCCTGTCTCAGTGGAGTATGCACGTTCTCCCTGTGACCGCGTGGGTTTCCTCCGGGTGCTCTGGTTTCCTCCCACATCCCAGAGAGGTGCGGGTTTGTAGGTTATCATCGGCCCTCTGTAAATTGCGCTTAGTGTGTAAGGAGTGGATGAGAAAGTGGGATAGCATAGAACTGGTGTGTGAACGGGATGGCATGGAGTCGGTGGGCTGAAGGGTCTATTTCCCTGCTGTATCTTTAAACTAAAAGTAAACTAAATTACTATGCAGAACATGATCTCCATATTCCTGTACAACGCGCCTAATTAAAAGCCTCTTAAAGGCCACTATTGTATCTGCCTCCCCCACAACCCCTGGCAGCGCGTTCCAGGCACCCACCACCCTCTGTCAAAAAAAAAATTGCCCCCCACATCTCCTGTAAACTTTCCACTTCTGATCTTAAAAACCATGCCCTCTAGCCTTGACATTTCAACGCTACAAACAAGATTCTCACTAGGGCCCTGTACAACTGCAGAAGGACCTCTTTGCTCCTATACTCAACTCCTCTTGTCATCAAGGCCAACGAGCCGCTCCATCAGTCCTGTCCTCAGTCTCCAAAGCTCCAGAGAAAACAATCCAAACTTGTCAAACCGCTCCTTACAGCTGAGCTGTCGCTTTGCAAATTCTTTTGCATCATGTTTTAGGAAAGATGTTGCCAAGCTGGGGCGGGCGCAGAGAAGATTTACGAGGGTGTTGCCAGGACTCGAGGGCCTGAGCTACAGGGAGAGGTTGAGCAGGCTGGGACTCCACGAACGCAGGAGGATGAGGAGTGATCTTATAGAGGGGCATAAAATCATGAGGGGAATAGATCAGGTAGACGCAGAGAGTCTCTTGCCCAGAGTAGGGGAATCGAGAACCATAGGTTTAAGGTGAAGGGGGGGGGGGGGGAAATTTAAGAGGAATCTAAAGGGTAACTTTTTTACACAAAGGGTGGTGGGTGTACGGAACAAGCTGCCAGAGGAGGTCGTTGAGGCTGGGACTATCGCAACGTTTAAGAAACAGTTAGACAGGTACATGGATAGGACAGGTTTGGAGGGATATGGGCCAAACGCAGGCAGATCGGACGAGTGTAGATGGGACATCGTTGGCCAGTGTGGGCAAGTTGGGCCGAAGGGCCTGTTTCCACGCTGTATCACTCTATGATTGTGATGTGTTTAATTATTTCCAAATGTCGTTATATGCTTTTAGATTAAAAAAATGTTTTAAACAATTTTAATCCTTTTACTTTTTGCAAGTTAAGGGCCTGTCCCACTTGGCGATTTTTTCAGCGACTGCCGGCATCATTGACTGACGTATCCGGTCACCGAAAATAACACAGAGGGATGCGGCGAGATGACATATGACGCGCGGTGTTTTTGCAAGTGTCGCAACATTTTTGTTTGTCGCCGTTGGGTTTTGAAATGTTCTAAATCTTTTGGCGACACTGATTTGACGCCGGCAGAGTTCGATCCTGACTACGGTGCTGTCTGTACCAAGTTTGTACGTTCTCCCCGTGACCTGCGTGGGCTTTCTCCGGCAGCTCAGGTCTCCTTCCACACTCCGAAGACGTGCAGGTTTGCAGGTTAATTGGCCTCGGTAAAATTATAAACGATTTGTGTGTGCAGGATAGAGTTATTGTCCGGGGATCGCTGGTCGGTGCGGTCTCGGTGGGCCGAAGGGACTGTTTCCACGATGTATCTTAAACTAAATCTAAACTATATTCTGCATTTCGTTTTGCTCTCCAGATGTGAAAGTTGGATAACAGAACTGGAGTGAACGGGTGGCCAATGGTCGGCATGGACGCGGTGGGCCGAAGGGCCTGTTTCTGTGCTGCATCTCCAAGACTAATTCTAAGTAGACAATCAATAAATGGCCTGACATGAAAATTAATGCCCAGAAATTGAAGAACATACTAAGTCTTATTAAACAGTGGGCTGCTTAGTTGCCAGTCTCCTGACTTCCAGCATTAGTGAGAACAGGCGATCGTTAGACGGCGTGGACTCAGTGGGCCGAAGGGCCTGTTTCAATAGACAATAGACAATAGACAATAGGTGCAGGTGTAGGCCATACGGCCCTTCAAGCCAGCACCGCCATTCAATGTGATCATAACTGATCATCCACAATCAGTGCCCCGTTCCTGCCTTCTTCCCTTATCCCCTGACCTAGATAGAGCTCTTAAAGATAGCGATCCTTAAAAGCTCTATCCACCTCTCTCCTGAAAGAATCCAGAGAACCGGCCTCCACCGACCACTGAGGCAGAGAATTCCACAGACTCACAACTCTCTGTGTGAAAAAGTGTTTCCTCGTCTCCGTTCTAAATGGCTTACCCCTTATTCTTAAACTGCGGCCCTTGGTTCTGGACTCCCCCAACATCGGGAACATGTTTCCTGCCTCTAGCGTGTCCAAACCCTTAATAATCTTATATGTTTCAATAACGTTCCCTCTCATCCTTCTAAACTCCAGAGTGTACAAGCCCAGCCGCTCCATTCTCTCAGCATATGACAGTCCCACCATCCCGGGAATTAACCTTGTAAACCTACGCTGCACTCCCTCAATAGCAAGAATGTCCTTCCTCAAATGTCCTTCCTCAAACTGCGTACAATTCTAAGGATGAATAATTACACCTTATAATCTACCGACCTATCTCCAAAATTGTGTTATTGGTAATATCCTTTGCTTTTTCCCTCTCCTCTCTTTTAGTTTATAGATTCTTTTTTTATTCTCTTATTTCTTTTTCTCTCTACAGCTCTACCTTTCAAAAAAAAAAATTATAAAAGAAAACTAGAAGCTTTGTATATATGTAACTGGTGAACAAATCGTCTTCTGCTAATATATGTATATGCTTCTAATAAAAATATTATTAAAAAAAACAAAAAAACTGCACACAATACTCCAGGTGTGGTCTCACTAGGGACCTGTACAACTGCAGGAGGACCTCTTTGCTCCTATAGTCGACTGTATACTTTCCATGCTGTGTCCCTAAGACAAATTCTAAGTGGACAATAACCTGTTGTCAGAGCTTTGCTGTGCATTTGTGTTCTATTCTGAACACCAGCCAAACCCCACACACATCATTCTCCAGAAACCTTAGATAGATTCTGTTGTGTCGATGACCTGAGCTGTAATTATGTTGACCTTCCTGTGCGTGATGGAAGATATTGTAAGAACTACATATTGAAAGATGGTTTACAAGCCTTGCGGGGAATTTCGGTGGCATTCACATTTAGACAAATCTTTTTTTCATTTTGATTGTGCTCTCATCATTTCCAATTTCTCTGGCAGACAGTGTGTTCCTTGTACTCTGAATGTCAAACTAGTGAACATGACTTGCAAACTGACCTCCATTCAATACCTCTTCCACTTCTGACCGGACTCAATAATAGTTTATTGTTGCCTGTACCTAGGTACAGTGAAACGCTTTGTCCTGCGTACAACTCGGTAAAATCGTCGGCTTGCGATGCCACAATGTTACAAAGATGGGCAGGGGAGAAACCAAAAGATTTGTCATTTTAACGGCTGACGACAAACGCACAGCTTGCGCTGTACAAAAAAAAGTGAAACTGTTGGAAATACTCTGCAGAGCAGGCAGTGCCATAGGTAGACAAAAATGCTGGAGAAACTCAGCGGGTGAGGCAGCATCTGTGGAGCGAAGGAATGGGCGCCTATTCCTTCGCTCTATTGATGCTTTCCGGGTCTCGACACGAAACGTCACCCATTCCTTCGCTCCATAGATGCCGCCTCACCCGCTGAGTTTCTCCAGCATTTTTGTCTACCTTCGATTTTTTTTGTCCACCTTCTTTCCAGCATCTGCAGTTTCGGGTTGACACCCTTCTTCAGACTGATGTGGGGGTGGGAGGGGGTGGGGGAAGAAGAAAGGAAGAGGCGGAGACAGTGGGCTGTTGGGAGAGCTGGGAAGGGAGGGGAAGGAGGGAGAAAGCAGGGACTACCTGAAATTGGAGAAGTCAATGTTCATACCGCTGGGGTGTAAACTACCCAAGCGGAATATGAGGTGCTGCTCCTCCAATTTGAGGTGGGTCTCACTCTGGCCATGGAGGAGGCCCAGGGCAGAAAGGTCGGATTGGGAATGGGAGGGGGAGTTGACGTGCTGAGCTACCGGGAGATCAAGGTTGGTTATTGCGGACCAAGCGGAGGTGTTGGGCGAAGCGATCGCCAAGCCTGCGCTTGGTCTCACCAATATAGAGCAGTTGAGATGCAATAGATGAGGTTGGAGGAGGTGCAGGTGAACCTCTGCCTCACCTGGAAAGACAGTTTGGGTCCTTGGATGGAGTGGAGCGGGGAGGTAAAGCGACAAGTGTAGCATTTCCTGCGGTTGCAAGGGAAAGTACCAGGGGAGGGGGTGGTTTGCGTGGGAAGGGATGAATTGACCAGGGAGTTACGTATCATATTATATTAAGCATTATCATATTTTCTTCCGCTTGTTATAGATCGAGCAAGACAATATGGAGCTATTAACGAGATGCTTCCATTTTGCTGTTCTCGTTACACTAACGAAGGCGGCCACGGTGGCGCAGCAGTAGCGCCAGAGAGAGACTAACGGGTGCTGTTTGCACGGAGTTTGCACGTTCTCCCCGTGACCTGCGTGGGGTTTCTCCGAGATCTTCGGAGGCGCACAGGCTTGGTGTAAATGCAAAAATTGTCCCTCTCTAACGCTGCATCCCTAAACTATAGCTAATCGGCTTGTAAACGTTTACGGGAAGTCAGACAACATGTGGCAAGAAGGACAGAGTTTCCATTGTCCTCCGTGACAGGCCATTTCTTAAAAAACGGGGTGCAGAAGGCCTATTCTGTACTTTGGAACCATAAACATGAATCCGTTTTAGTAGGTTTCAGTTAGTTTATTGTCAAAGGCAGTGACAAGCTTTTGTGCGTGCTAACCCGTTTTTCCACAGTGTATGGATACATGGTTGTTTAAGGGGGTCCCACTTGGGCGTCATTAGTGCGTCATTTATGCGGCATCGTTTAGTCACGATGCACGACGCGACGGTGCTGAAGCGCGGTCGCGCACGGCGCCCTAGGATTTTGGGATGTACAAAATCTTTGCGCACCATCTGCGTGACGCGCAAACGATGCCCAAGTGAGACGGGTCCTTTAGTGCAAGTAGTCAGGGGCGGAGGCAGGGGAATGCGGTTGAGAGGGAACGATAGATCAGCCATGATGGGCCGAATGGCCTAATTCTGATCCGAGAGCTAATGAACTTTTAAACCTGTTGATCATCAAGACTGGAACATGTGATTATTTTAACTTCATCGAGCTGTAAAGTCATAGGGCATGGACACAGGGCCTTCGGCCTGACCAAGCTATTGCTGACCAAGATGCCCCATCTATACTTGACCCACCTGCCTGTCTTTGGTCCATAACCCTCGAAATGTTTCCTGTTCATGTACTTGTCCAAATCTCTTTAAAATGCGGTGATAGTCCCAGCCTCAACCATCCTCTGGCAGCTCGTTCCATACATTTTGTGTGAAAAAGTTACCCTTCAGATTCCTATTAAATCTTTCCCCTCTCACCTTAAACCTATGTCCACTGGTTCTCGATTCCCTGACTCTTTGCGTCTGTCTACCCAATCTATTCCTCTCATGATTTTGCACCCTTCTGTAGGATCACCCATCGTCCGGAGAAAACCCACGCGGTCACAGGGAGAACGTACAAACTCCGTACAGACAGCACCCAAGGTCAGGATCGAACCCGGGTCACCGGCGCTGTGAGGCAGTAACTCTGCTGTTGTGCCACCGTGCCACCCCACCTCTCTTCCAGTTATCCCCCCCCCCCCCCAAACACACCCTCCCCCCACAGTCAGTCTGAAGAAGGGTCCCGACCCGAAACATGGCACGTCCTTTTTCTCTTGAGATGTTGCCTGCCCCGCTGAGTTACTCCAGCACTTTGAATCCTCTTTTGTAAACCAGCATCTGAAGCCTCTTGTTTCTACAAGACTTAGTGCCAAGAGGCTCGATAATTATCTGACGGGAATCTTGCGCAAAAAGATAGACTTTGTCCTTATTCATAATGAAAGAGCGGAAAGCAAATTTAATTCACAATGATTTCCCTTTTGAACCTGATCAAGCATGAAGGGCTGAATAGTCAGAGAATTGAAATGTCCATGAGACCATTGAGTCAACAGCAGCTCAGTATAATGTAGGAAGGAACCACAGATGCTGGTTTAAACCGCAGATAGACACAAAAAGCCAGACTAACTCAGCGGGACAGGCAGCATCTCTGGGGAGAAGGAATGGGGGACGATTCGGGTCGAGAAGAAGGGTCTGATCATTCTGAAGAAGGGTCTCGACCCGAACCGTCACCCATTCCTTCTCTCTGGAGGGAAAGATAGATCAGCCATGATTGAATGGTGGAGTAGACTTGATGGGCCGAATGGCCTAATTCTGCTCCTATGACCTATAAACATGAGAAACCACAAAGACTGAACGGTTTAATTCAGTCCACATTTTGTTTTCACTTTTTGTAAGTGGAAACGTCAGAAGCAGATGTGTTTTGGAAAGCGGGACAGAGCCAGCTCTGAAAATTCATTCAGGATTTCACCACAAGCAACGCTGAGACAATGGGATAACTCTATCAATGTGGCCTTGTGTCCCGATATGTATAGTCCGGCTGGCTTATGTTGACTGGGAAGTCGTTAAACTCAAACAACATCATAAATCAGTAACGGCTTTGATTGTCGATGCGGTCTGACAAAGTGCAACTTTTAATAACTTATTCCAAGATTTAGAAGCTGGAAATACAACAAAGAGTTATGTGCTCCAGTCAAAAATGATACACACTTCACCACGATAAATGAGACTGATAAATGATAAATGATGGAGATATTTCTGAAACAGGATCTCTTTGCCTCCGCAGATGCTGCCTGACAATAGACAATAGGTGCAGGAGTAGGCCATTCGACCCTTCGAGCCAGCACCGCTATTCAATGTGATCATGGCTGATCATCCCCAATCAGTACCCCGTTCCTGCCTTCTCCCCGTATCCCCTGACTCCGCTATCTTTAAGAGCCCTATCTAGCTCTCTCTTGAAACTATCCAGAGAACCGGCCTCCACCACCCTCTGAGGCAGAGAATTCCACAGACTCGCCACTCTCTGTGAGAAAAAGTGTTTCCTCATCTCCGTTCTAAATGGCTTACCCCTTATTTTTAAACTGTGGCCCCTGGTTTTGGACTTCCCCAACACCGGGAACATGGTTCCTGCCTCTAGCGTGTCCAAACCCTTAATAATCTTATATGTTTCAATAAGATCCTCTCATTCTTCTAAACTCCAGAGTGTACATGCCCAGCTGCTCCATTCTCTCAGAGATGCCGCTGATCCCTGCTGAGTATTTACAGCAGTTTGGTTTTTCTTTTGAAAAATCAACTTTTGTTCAGTTGAGTTTAGAGAAACAGCATGGAAAGAGGCCCTTCGGCCCACCGGGTCCGTGCCACACCAACGATCACCCGTTCATGTTATCCCAGTTTTGCATCGTACACATTTGGGTGGAATTTACCCGCCACCAGAAGGTAGACACGAAAAGCCAGAGCAACTCAGCGGGACAGTCAGCATCTCTGGAGAAAAGGAATAGGTGACGTTTCGGGTCGAGACAACCTGCACATCTTTAGAGTGTGGGAGGAAACCGGAGCGCCCGGAGAAAACCCACGAGGTCACGGGGAGAACGTGCAAATTTCGTACAGACAGCACCCGTAGTCGGGATTGAACCGGGTTTCTCTGTGAGGCAGCAACTCTACCGCTGCGCCAGAGTGCAGAGGTGACTAAAAGTTGGAAAGAAAAGAAATGCTGTTCAACAAACTCATCAGGAAGGCCGGCTCTGTCCTGGGGGCGGAGTTGGAGTTGGATTCATGGGATTCACGGGAGGTTGGTCTTGGAGGGGAGGATGCTCCTCAAACTGCGGAGCATCCTGGACAATACAGCTCACCCCCTCCGTGACACACTGGTCAACCTGAGGAGCACCTTCAGCAACAGACTGGTCCCACCAAGATGCAGCACAGAACGCCACAGGAGATCCTTCTTCCCTGTGGCTATCAAACTGAACAATTCCTCCCCCTTCTGTCGTGGGGTAGACTGACTCCCCCTCTCCCCCCCCCCCCCCCCCCCCCCCCCCCCCCACCCCAATCTTTGCACATCCGCAATCCTTTCCACTTGTCAGTTTAATTTCATGTTTCATGTATCTTGTGTTTTTATGACTGTGGGCTGATCAATTTCCCTCCTGGGATAAATAAAGTTCTCTCGCATTGTATGTTCAAGAAGGAACTGCAGATGCTGGAAAAATCGAAGGTAGACAAAAATGCTGGAGAAACTCAGCGGGTGAGGCAGCATCTGTGGAGCGAAGGAATAGGTGACATTTCAGGTCGAGACGGGCCTGAAGAAAGGTCTCGGCCTTTCTCGAAACATCACCTAGTCCTTCGCTCCATAGATGCTGCCTCACCCGCTGAGTTTCTCCAGCAATTTTGTCTACCTTCGTATCGTATTGTATGCTCTGTCTCACTTTCGGCAGACGGAATCTCATTCTCCAAAGAGTGCCTGCTGATGCCAACTTCTCAACGGCATTGAAAACGCCCTGTTTTCAAGAGAGAGTTAGATTTAGCTCTTAGGGTTAAAGGAATCAAGGGATATATATGGGGAGAGCAGGAACGGGGTACTGATTTTTGACGATCAGCCATGATCATATTGAATGGCGGAGCTGACTCGAAGGGCCGAATGGCCAACTCCTGCACCTATTTGCTGGAGAAACTCAGCGGGTGAGGCAGCATCTATGGAGCGAAGGGAGTAGGCAATGTTTCGGATCGAGACCCTTCTTCAGACTGAGTCTGAAGACTTGAGTCTGAATAAGAGTTTCGACCCGAAACGTTGCCTATTTCCTTCGCTCCATAGATGCTGCCTCACCCTCTGAGTTTCTCCAGCATCTTTGTCCGCCTTCAATTTTCCAGCATCTGCAGTTCCTTCTTAAACATCCTGCACCTGTTTTCTATGTTTCTATGTTTCTAAAAGACTATTCGAGTGAAGCAGGATTTCTGAAGGGAAAATGGGCTGGGAACCAATTGAAGGCACAATGATGATTGGAATCAATTGACAGCAGCAAAAGGCGATTAATTATTAAATCTTTGGCAGAAAAACTCATAACAAGAGGAGCAATGTGGCATTACCGCCATGTGGAGTACAAGATTGGATTTTGATGAATATGGATGAACTATGTCAATCCAGGCCATAAAGGCCCAATTCTAACTCTTAAGGCAATGGCCCAAATGTTTCACAAGGGAAAGCCCAAAGGAACTACAACACATTGCTTTGTCTCAGTAGAAATGGACCTTAGAAGACCATGAATGGTCCATAGAATCCCAAGAATGAGTGGGTTAACATTTGATGAGCGTTTGTCGGCGCTGGGCCTGAACTCGCTGGAGTTCAGAAGGATGAGGGGCAAACCTCATTGAAACTTACCGATTAGAGAAAGGCCTGGATGGAGTGGATGTGGAGAGGATGTTTCCACTCGTGGGAGAGTCCAGGAGCAGAGGGCACAGCCTCAGAATTAAAGGACGTTCCTTTAGGAAGGAGATGAGGAGAAATTTCTTTAGTCAGAGGGTGGTGAATCTGTGGAATTCATTGCCACAGACGTCAGTGGATATTTTTAAGGCAGAGATATCTGTTGTTGTGATATATTTATATATAAAAAGTCGGTGGTAAATGCGGATCGCATGGGTAGTATGTTTGCAGATGACACCAAGTGAAGAAGCTTGTCAAAGAAGGTTGTCTGTGGAATTCTCTGCCTCAGAGGGCGGTGGAGGCCGGTTCTCTGGATGTTTTCAAGAGATAGCTCGATAGGGCTCTTAAAAATAGCGGAGTCAGGGGAAATGGGGAGAAGGCAGGAACGGGGTACTGATTGGGGATGATCAGCCATGATCACATTGAATGGCGGTGCTGACTCGAAGGCCGAATGGTCTACTCCTGCACCTATTGTCCACACGGCGGGATTATAGAGTCATAGACTGATACAGGGTGGAAACAGGCCCTTGCACCTGCCTGCGTTTGGCCCATATCCCTCCAAACCTGTCCTGTCCATGTACCTGTCTAATTGTTTCATAAATGTTGGGATAGTCCCAGCCTCAACAAATATCCTCTGGCAGCTCGTTCCTTACACCCACCACCCTTTGTGTGAAAAAGTTACCCCATCAGATTCCTATTCAATCTTTCCCCCCTCACCTTAAACATGTGTAGCATCATGTATGTTTCAATGAGGTCCCCCCCCCTCATTCTTCTAAACAGCCGGGGTGAGAAATGAGTATAAACCAGGGCCATGAAAGAGTTGGGGTTTTTTTTTTGGGGGGGGGGGGGGGGGAGGTGGAAGATGAGTCAGAATAGAGTGGATGTTACCTAAAATTGTAGAATTCAATTTTGTGCCATTAATCTATTTCATAAATTCTGTTATTTCTCTTGGATATTCAGTTGGATCATTAGCCTGAAGAAGTAAGTAAGTAAGTAAGTTCATTTATTGTCACATACACCAATTGGTGTAATGAAATTCACTGGCCAGGTCAGTCATACAATGTAAAAAGCAACAGACTCAAAAACACATTTTAACACAAACATCCATCACAGTGACTCCTACACATTGCTCACTGTGATGGAAGGCGAAAATAAAGTTCCAAGTCCTTCCCTTGTTGTTCTTCCTTGGTTGGGGGCCTCGAGTTGACGGGACAGTCTTGACTCCAGTAGCCGGCGCTGTTTGGGTCCTCCGCGTCGAGGCGTTCAGCTCCTGCATGGGGGGGGAATGTCAGCTCCCCCGCGCGGGGCGATCAAACCTCGCTCCGGGGCTGGCCGTACCCTCTGTGGCGTTGGAGCTCACCACTAGCCTCTCCCGTAGACTGCGACCCCTTGATGGTAAGTCTGCGCCTCGCGGTGGGGCTCACGACAGTCCGAGGAGGCTTCCGGCTCCAGCGATGGTCGGCCGCAGAGCCCGGAGAATGTGATCCGAAAATCAATCACATCTCTGGGAAGGTAAGAACCTGAAAAAAAGAGTTTCCCCCGACCCCCCACATAAAACAAACAGAAGAGCATTAAAACAAACTTTAAACAAAAACGCTAAAAATAACAAAAAGGATGAAAAAAACGAACAGACTGCCGGCAAGGCTGCCATCTCGCACCTCCGGCGCCCCTTATGAAGAGGGGACCAAACTCAAAACGTTACCTCTCCATATTCTCCAGAGCTGCTCCCTGACCCCTTAAGTTACTCCGGCACTTTATATCTTTTTTTGTAAACCAGCGTCTACAGTTCTTTGGTCCCAGCAAAAGGATTTTATCGGGATGCATCACGGCACGGTTTGGGAGCAGCTCCATCCAAGACACGCGAGAAATTGCAGAGAATTGTGGACGCAGCCCAGACCGTCACACAAACCAACCTCCCTTCCATTGACTCCATCTACACCTCACGCTGCCTCGGCAAGGCCAGCAGCATCATCAAGGACCAGTCTCACCCCCGGTCACTCCCTCTTCTCCCCTCTCCCATCGGGCAAGAGGTACAGAAGTGTGAAAACGCACACCTCCAGATTCAGGGACAGTTTCTTCCCGGCTGTTATCAGGCAACTGAACCATCCTACCACAACTAGAGAGCGGTCCTGAACTACTATCTACCTCATTGGAGACCTTCAGCTATCTTTAATCGGACTTTACAGGACTTTATCTTGCACTAAACGTTATTCCATTCATCATGTTCAAGAAAGAACTGCAGATGCTGGAAAAATCGAAGGTAGACAAAAATGCTGGAGAAACTCAGCGGGTGAGGCAGCATCTATGGAGCGAAGGAATGGTTGACGTTTTGGGTTGAGAGTCTGAAGAGGGTCTCGACCCGAAACTTCACCTAACGTTATACAACAATGTTTCATAGATTAAGTACATACATATGTATTTATGTATGTACTTAATCTACGAACCACTGTTGTATAACGTTAGTACCTCCACCAATGTAAAGCACTTTTGTCAACGAGAGTTGTTTTGTAAATGTGCTATAGAAATAAAAGTGACTTAACTTGTCTTGACCTATTCCTTCTCTCCATAGATGCTGCCTCACCCACTGAGTTTTTCCAGCATTTTTGTCTACCTTCCATTCATCATGTATCTGCTACCCAGTGGACGGCTCGATTGTAATCGCGTATTGTCTTTCCGCTGACTGGTTAGCACGCAGCAGAAAGCTTTTCACTGTACCTCGGTACACGTGACAATAAACTAAACTGAACTAAATTCAACAACTCTAAACCTATGGGCTCTGTTATTAAACACAAGATACAAGTTCTTGTGACTCAGTTTGTACAAATACATCTTGAAGGTTTGGAGGACCTTGACGTTTCTCTGCATTATAACACAAAGTAATAACTGTGATTTCCGTTGAACATCGCATAAGCAAGAGACAGAACACAAAATGATCCAATTTATATTCTAACGGATAATGATCTACTGAACTAAACTAATTTATCAACTGAACTAAAACTAACCTATACATTTAGGAAATTTTCACTGAGGGTAGATCTTGTCCAGTCTCAGTGCAGTGTGTGGAGGCAGGCATTAAACCTCATCGCACGCCATACACTCATTACAAAAGGGAAGCCAGTTTCTTGGCGGAGACCGCAATGCAAATTCCTTAAATGGGGCCAACGCAGAGTAAAGCAGTCTTCTCGCTTGGGAATGGGATAAATATTCTGGACCTTAACAAACTTGGCTGGAGGCTGAGATTTTAAGGAAATGTCAGATCATCTTTTGCAAACTATGCGGTAAACATGGAAACCGAGCACCGTGCTTTGAGATTGTGTGAAAAGCCAACTAAATGTCACACGACCACAGCAAGAGAGAGTGGTGACTTAATGCGCCCATCCGGGCACTTAAGCTAGAGTTGATTGGTGTTGCATGCGGTCGTGTCAAAGAGATGCGAGGCGAGGTAGTCCTTGTACGACCCGTCGATCAAACGGGCAGCATTGTTCTTCGCGAACCAGCATTCCACGCGGTGCATCCCGTTGTAAATCCAGCGCTGCTTCCACACCACGGGCACCAGTCGATCCTTGATGCTGAGTGAGGCTGCCGTCGCTGCGATCGCCTCACTCCCGTCAGCCCCGGCTGCAGCGTGATCTCGCTGACCAGCGGAGCCGGATGCGTTGGTGAACAGCTCGACGATTTGGACGCGGCTGTGTAGGAATTGGCCTGCGGGAAGAACGGTGGCAAACGGGAATGAGGCACGCGACGCTACACGTGTTCTACCAACCGGTAGGTACGTTACAAAACTTACCTTCAGCGGCGCTGCAGTTCTGCCGCTGGCCGTGTGCGCGACTTTGGCGCCTTTGAGAGGGGGGCGGGATTAAAATGCCGTTTTCTACTGCCTGTCTAAGTTGATTTTCTCAGGCTGTTTAGCTGCTGCAGAGAAATCGCTCCGACATCCGTTCTATCAAGTTTTTTAAAAACATCGCCGGATAATTTAATTGCCGGAGTAAAATAAAAATCGAGTTCTATCGCTGACAACGGGACGGATCTCCCGTACGGGACAGATAAATGTAAGCCGTTTAATTTACATGTAAACTTGCTTCTTAGGATTACTTTAATCCAAATTTTACATTACGAAAAGGTGATTTAGGCCCCACACAAACCGGCAGTGTTTTTCCTGCCGATATGGGGTTTAAATTCACCGCAAACCGCAACGTTCCAATCGATCCCGTTCCACAAAATCTCACTCGCAAGATGATTAAAATGGCCATTAATTTACGGGAATTAAACACTAAATTCCTTCCATTTGGTCTATAAATTAATGACAATGAGATTTAAAAATCATGTTATATTGTGAATTCTTGTGTGAATGTTATTTGGACACTTAGTCTACTTAAAAATCTTAATCTTTTCTTAAGAAATGGATAGATGTTTAGATCTAGTAATTGAATTTTGTAATTAGCTACAATGAGGTAACTAACTAATTATATGCTTTAATTTCAGGTCATCCAAGTAAGATTGTTTCATACTTGTTTCAGAATGCTTCAATCTATAATAACTGAAAATTTCACTCAGTTCTCTTAATTTTTAAGAACGTTATGGGCTTTTGACTCTCCTTGATGCCAGCTTTTGAGTTAAGTCAATGGAAAAGCAATAGGGAACAAGATGCTAATTTCTGAGTATGAAAATGGCTATAACTTTTTTAATACTGAAGATATGAAAGTGAATTAGGTGTCAAATTAAACTTCTTTTTATGCTTTATCTGATGGGATAAATTGCAGACTTGATTTTTTAAATCTCAAAATTTTGTAACATTGCTACAATGGGTGGTGGCCAGTGCCATCTTCTTCGCTGCCGTGTGCCGGGGCAGCAGGGCGAAGGCTTCGGACGCCAACAGGATCAACAAACTCATCAGGAAGGCCGGTTACGTCCTGGGGGCGCAGTTGGAGTTGGATTGATGGGAGGTTGGTCTTGGAGGGGAGGATGCTCCTCGAACTGTGGAGCATCCTGGACAATACATCTCACCCCCTCCGTGACACACTGGTCAGCCTGAGGAGCACCTTCAGCAACAGACTGGTCCCACCAAGATGCAGCACAGAACGCCACAGGAGATCCTTCTTCCCTGTGGCTATCAAACTGTACAACTCCTCCCCCTTCTGTCGTGGGGTGGACTGACTCCCCTCCCCCCCCCCCCCCCCCCCCCCCCCCCACCCCAATCTTTACACATCCCCAATCCTTTCCACTCATCACTTTAATTTCATGTTTCATGTATCTTGTGTTTTATGACTGTGGGCTGATCAACTTCCCTCCGGGGATAAATAAAGTTCTATCATATCGTATTGAAACGATTGCAGGAATTGCAGTTATACAGCGTCTTTCATGACCCCAGGACACTCTAAAGGTTTTTACTGTCAATTCGAGATACAGTGTGGATACAGGCCCTTAGGCCTACCAAGTTCACGCCGACCAGCGATCACCTGTACACTAGTTTAGTTTAGTTTGGTTTAGAGATACAACATGGAAACAGGCCCTTTGACCCACAGAGTCTGCCCGTACACTAGCACCATCCTACACACTAGGGACAACTTACTGGAGCCAATTAACCTACAAACCCGCACGTATTTGGAGTGTGGGGAGGAAACCGGAGCAGCCGGAGAAAACCCACGCGGGTCACGGGGAGAACGTACAAACTCCGTACGGTCAGCACCCGTAGTCGGGATCGAACCCGGGCCCCTGCCGCTGTGAGGCAGCAACTCTACCGCTGCGCCACCGTGCCACCTAAAGGTTTATATTTTTCAAAGACTTTGACTAATTTGTTCTCGTCTTTCATTTTACCAACACATTAACACAATCCTACACACACTAGGCTCTGACGGACCGACCCAGCAACCTGAAAGGGCTCAGCTCGCTGCGCTGCCCAGGGATGTAGCACAAGGCTCTCTCTGTTATTTGCTGACACGGGTTATTTTCTCCAGGGGCCTGTTTATCTCTGCATTCTTATTCCCGTATGGTAGCAAGCGGCAGGGTTAAGTGCACACTGCAGTTGCAAAATCAAAACGGGCCTGTGATTTACTTCACACCCAACACAAATCAGTTCAGAAAGCCGTGACTGACGACACTAGGGGTGGGACAACTCCACGAGCAGTATGGTCCGGCCAAACTGCAATTTCCTTCCGTCAGGTCATAAGGTCATCAGTGATTGGAGTGCATTGAGGCCATTCTGCCCATCAAGTCTACTCCACCATTCAACCATGGCTGATCTATCTCTCCCTCTCAATCCCAGTCTCTGTTGCCTTCTCCCAATAACCTCTGACACCCGTGCTATTCAAGAATCAACATCAGGGCAGCCACGGGGGTGCAGCGGTAGAGTCGCTGCCTCACAGAGCCTGCAGCGCCAGGGACCCGGGTTCGATCCCGACTACGGGCGCTGTCTGTACGGAGTTTGCACGTTCTCCCCGTGACCCGCGTGGGTTTTCTCCGAGATCTTCGGTTTCCTCCCACACTCCAAACACGTACAGGTTAACCGGCTTGGTATAATTGCAAAATTGTTCCTAATACGTGTAGGATTGTGTTAATGTGTTGGGAATCGCAGGTCGGTGCAGACTCAGTGGGCTGAATGGCCTGTTTCCGTGCTGTCACGAAAAAAACTCAAAAAACTCTGACAATGGAGGAGGCCCAGGACTGACGGGTCAGTGGGGGGAATGGGAAGGGGAGTTAAAGTGTTTGGCTACTGGGCGTTGATGTAGGCCCAGTTGAGTTTAGTTTATTGTCACGTGTACCGAGGTTCAGTGAAAAGCTTTGTTGCGTGCTAACCAGTCAGCGGAAAGTCAAGACGTGATTACAATCGGATTTTTTTTTTGATAGGGTACTTACCCAAAAGACCATGGGCGCTGGAGGAAAGCCCTTGGCTGTTGAGAATGTAGAAACCGAGGTGGTCCCTCTGAAAGGGAGCAGGGTTTTTATACTGATGGAGGAGGAAGACAAAGGAGATGCGGTCGTCTATGGTCACGGTGACCTGGGACCTGGCAGAGATGGCCACCAGCAGCCCGTCGCTCTCCACCTCGATGCTCCTGTCGCAGGAGAGGACGAACCTGTCGCGGCCGTCCAGGATGACCCTGTGGGGAGTGACCTCGATGTAGGACCGGGCTGGTTTACTGATGATTATGGCGATGGTGCTGAAGTAGGTGCGTTGTTTCTTGTGGCCACCAGGTGGGGCCGGAGCACCGGTCAGTTGTCCATTCACGGTCACACCTGATAAGACAACAGACAACAGGTGCAGGAGTAGGCCATTCGGCCCTTTGAGCCAGCACCGCCATTCAATGTGATCTCGGCTGATCATCCCCAATCAGTACCCCGTTCCTGCCTTCTCCCCATATCCCCTGACTCCGCTATCTTTAATAGCCCTATCTAGCTCTCTCCTGAAAGCATCCAGAGAACCGGCCTCCACCGCCCTCTGAGGCAGAGAATCCCACAGACTCACAACTCTCTGTGAGAAAAAGTGTTTCCACGTCTCCGTTCTAAATGGCTTACTCCTTATTCTTAAACTGTGGCCCCAGGTTCTGGACTCCCCCAACATCGGGAACATCTTTCCTGCCTCTAGCGAGTCCAAACCCTTAACAATCTTATATATTTCAATGAGATCCCCTCTCATCCTTCTAAACTCCAGAGTGTACAAGCCCAGCAGCTCCATTCTCTCAGCGTATGACAGTCCCGCCATCCCGGGAATTAACCTTGCAAACCTACGCTGCACTCCCTCAATAGCAAGAATGTCCTTCCTCAAATTAGGGGACCAAAACTGCACACAATACTCCAGGTGTGGTCTCACTAGGGCCCTGTGTCTATGCGTCTGGCGTCCCAATAAAGAATCGAGCGTTTGAGATTTCTCCTGTTGCCCACTCACCTGAGTTCTCATGGTCAGACACCAGTCTAAGTACATCCCCCGGCTGACCGTCGATGTTAAAACACACGGACAACTTGCTCAAGGGGAAGTCAGCGATAAAATGCGGGTCACCATCAGCTGAAGGACAACAAACACTTCATTACGTACGGCTGGGGTTACGAGACAAGTGCCCGTAAACAAGCAGAATACGTTCAGTACAAGAAAAAAAAAATCCATCACAGTCTTTCCCATTGATTAGAAACATAGAAACATAGAAAATAGGTGCAGGAGGAGCCAGCACCGCCATTCATTGTGATCATGGCTGATCTTCCCCAATCAATAACCCGTGCCTGCCTTCTCCCCATATCCCTTGATTCCACCAGCCCCTAGAGCTCTATCTAACTCTCTCTTAAATCCATCCAGTGATTTGGCCTCCACTGCCCTCTGTGGCTGGGAATTTCACAAATTCACAACACTCTGGGCAAAAACTTTTTTTTCTCACCTCAGTCTTAAATGACCTCCCCTTTTTTCTAAGACTGTGGCCCCTGGTTCTGGACTCAGCCAACATTGGGAACATTTTTCCTGCATCTAGATTCTCCAGTCCTTTTATAATTTTATATGTTTCTATAAGATCCCCCCCTCATGCTTCTAAACTCCAGTGAATACAAGCCTAGTCTTTTCAATCTTTCCTCCTATGACAGTCCTCAGTCCTCAGATGATTGAAAGACACAGTATGGAGGCAGGCCGTTCGGCCCGTCATGTCCACGCCCTGCCATCAATCTCCTGTTTGCACGGGATCCACGTTAAACCAATTTCGCAATCACCCCCTACACATCCAGACGGCAATTTACAGGAAGCTACAAACCGATAGGCTCTTTATTAGTGCGGGTGTCAGGGGTTATGGGGAGAAGGCAGGGGAATGGGGTTAGGTGGGAGAGATAGATCAGCCATGATTGAACGGCAGAGTAGACTTGATGGGCCTAATGGCCTAATTCTGCTCCTATCATACATGAACATGAACCCAACACGTTCAGGCTTTTCTGGTGTTAACATCAGAGTCACTGAGCGATACAGCGTGGAAACAGGCCCTTGGGCCCTACATGCCCACACCGACCAACGTGTCCCAGCTACACTGGTCCCACCTGCCTGTGTTTGGTCCATATCCCTCCAAACCTGTCCTATCCATGTACCTCTCTAACTATTTCGAAGACATTGGGATAGACCCTGCCTCAACTACCTCCTCTGGCAGCTTGTTCCATACACCCACCACCCTTTGTGTGAAAAGGTTACCCCTCAGATTCCTACTAAGAGCTTTTAAATTGTTTATTGTGTTATCTATGAGCCTGCTCAACCTCTCTCTATGGCTCAAGCCCTCGAGTCCTGGAAACATCCTTGTTAAGGCAGTATAAAGAAGGTTCTCGACCCGAAACGTCGCCAATTCCTTCTCTCCATAGATGCAGCCGCACCCGCTGGGTTTCTCCAGCATTTTTCGTCTTCCTTCGATTTTCCAGCATCTGCAGTTCTTTCTCAAACATCCTCGTAAATCCTCGTTTCCTTCCCACTCCCAAAGAGTCCCAGACTTGCGCTCCTTAGCAACCGCTGGGGGGGGGGGGGGAGGCTGCTCGAGTCGAACTATTGCGGATAACTGTGTGCGAAGGAACTGCAGATGCTGGTTTACACCAAAGGAAGATACAAAATGCTGGAGTAACTCAGCGGGACAGGCAGCATCTCTGGAGAGAAGGAATGGGTGACGTTTCAGGTCGAGTCAGGGGAGGGGGAGACATAGAGATATGGAAGGTGTGAAAACGAGAGATCAAATGAGAATGCAGCTTACACCCCAGCGGTATGAATATTGACTTCTCTAACTTCAAGTAACCCTTGCTTTCCGTCTCTCTCTCAGTTCCTTCCCCACCCTAGTTCACCGACTAGTTTCACTGTCCTCCGGATTAAATTTTACCGATTGTAGGCCTCGTTGTCACCTTCCCCTCAGCCAACAACGAACCGTTCTACATTTCCTGGATCATCGTCCCCTTTAATAACTCGTTTTCACACCTACCCTTCCATATCTCGACGTCTCCCTCTCCCCGACTGAAGAAGGGTCCCGACCCGAAACGTCACCTATCCATCTTCTCCATAGAATTACTAGGGTGGTTTAACACAAATCTTCAAAGCTGTATCACTTACCTGATGTTTTTGAAACCACCACTGTTTTCTTTTTCTTGCTTAAGGAGCTACGGCCTGGAGAAAGAGGCTTCACTGTTAAACCAGTTTTTGAACTTGATTCTGCACAAATAACACCTGTTAGACTTTTTAGACTCGGAGAGAGAGGGAGGGGGTCCGTTGGAGAGAGAGTGAAAGAGGGGCCGTTAGAGAGGGAGAGAGGGGGCCATTGGAGAGAGAGTAGGGCCGTTCGAGAGAGAGAGAGGGAGGGGCCGTTGGAGAAAGAGGGGGGGGCATTAAAGAGAGAGAGAAGGGGGGGCATTGTACCAGCTAATTACTGGCCAATAGAGGGCCCGGCAGTGGGCGGGTCAAGGACGGTCCATGGTGGATGTTGGAGGTCAGTGAAGGATGCATGGGGTGGGGGTGTGGGGTTGGAGTGTGGGGGGGTGTGGGGGTATGGATTGGAGTGTGGGGGGGTGTGGGGTGTGGTTGGAGTGTATGGGGGTGTGGTGGTGGTGGGGTTGGGAGGGGATAGGGGGTGTGGGGGAGTGTGGGGGTGGGGGTGTGGGGTTGGAGTGTGGGGGGGGGCGGGGGGATGGGGTTGGAGTGTGGGGGGTGTGGGGGGATGGGGTTGGAGTGTGGGGGGTTGGGGGTGTGGGGTTGGAGTGTGGGGGGTGGGGGTGTGGGGTTGGGAGGGGATAGGGGGTGTAGGGTTGGAGTGTGGGGGGTGGGGGTGTGGGGTTGGGAGGGGATAGGGGGTGTGGGGTTGGAGTGTGGGGGGTGTGGGGGGATGGGGTTGGAGTGTGGGGGGTTGGTGGTGTGGGGTTGAAGTGTGAGGGGGTGGGGATGTGGGGTTGGTTTGTGGTGGGGGTGGGGTTGGAGTGTGGGGGCGTGTGGGGGGTGTGGGAGGTAGGGTTGGTGTGGGGGGTGTGGGGAGTGTGGGGAGGGTTGGGCGTGTGGGGTTGGAGTGTGGGGGGTTGTGGGGTTGGAGTGTGGGGGTGTGGGGTTGGAGTGTGGGGGTGTGGGGTGTGGTGGTGGGGGGTGTGGGGTTGGAGTGTGGGGGGTTGTGGGGTTGGAGTGTGGGGGGTTGGGGGGGTGTGGGGTTGGAGTGTGGGGGGTTGGGGGGTGTGGGGTTGGAGTGTGGGGCGTGTGGGGGTGTGGGGTGGGGTTGGCATGTGGGGTTGGAGTGTGGGGGGGTGGGGGGGGTGTGGGGTTGGAGTGTGGGGGGGGTGGGGTTGGAGTGTGTTGTGGGGGGGTGGGGTGGGGGTGTGGTTGGGGGTGGGGTTGGGGTGTATGGGAGTGTGGTGGTGGTGCGGTTGGGGGGTGGGTTGGGGGGGATGTGGGTGGGGGGGTGGGGCTGTGGGTAGGAAGGGTGTGGGGGGGGTGGGGGGTGGGGGGTGGGGTGGGAGGGTGGGCCAAGAGATCAAAGAGGGACCATTGGGAACTATAATGAACACTGTGTAACCCTGTCAGTGCCCTTTAGGTGGCGACTCTTAGCATACCTTTACTCACTAAAACACACTTGACTCTAGGCTGTACATCGGTACATGTGATGATAATAAACCTACAGATGTGCCCCAGTTGGCGCACTAACCCTCCTCACCTGGTTTACCGCTGCTGTGTAAACTCTGCATTTGCTGGTCTTGTGCCGCTGGATCGACCGCTTCCTTCTCTCCGCCAGGGCCGGCGCCCTGGTCCGTCCCCGGCACGCTGATGGAAGTGAGGGGGGTGAGGAAGTGGTACTCCAGTGAGAGGTTCCTGGCTTTGTCCGACAGAGTGTCCTTGTCCCTGCTGCTGTCGCTCTGCATGCGGGACCGCAGCAGTTCCTTGATGGTGAGGAAGCTCCAAGCTCTCTGGATTAAGTCGGGTTGGCCGGGCTTGCCCTGGGCCGTGCTCCGACTGCCGCCGATGGGCACGTCGGCCTCCAGCGTGAGCTGCTTCTCGCTGCCGCTCGCCCTGACTGCCACGTGCAGGTTGCTGCTGTTGTCCGCACCCTTGGCCAGCTTGCCCGCCACCACCAGCTCGGAGCCGTTGAAGTAGTTGGGGAAGGACCTCCGCGTCACGTACTCCACCGCGTCTTCCGAGTAGTCCACCCGGATGTCCGAGAGGAGCGGGGTCCCGATCTCGTCGAAGAAGCCTTTCAGCTGGGCCCCGGCGTCCGAGTCTTCCCGGATCCTGCGCATGACCCCGCAGTTATCCAGGGCCATGCGCTCCAGGAGCCGGTAGTCCACATCCCTCCCGATCCCCAGCGTGAAGAGGCAGAAGCGCTTCTCGATGGCTTTCCTCGTGTTGCTCAAGATCTGGCGAGGTTGGACCACCGAGATGGTTGGCCGTCCATCCGTCACGAAGATGATTAAAGAAACTCTCCGAAGAGTTTTATCCTGCCGGTCGATGTAACCCTTCAGCAACTCTGAGCCCGTCTCTATAGCGTCGTTTATATTGGTGCCTGGGAGAGGAGGCAGAATGGGAACGTTTCACCTTGGTCGCTCCAATATTAATATTCAATAGACAATAGGTGCAGGATTAGGCCATTCGGCCCTTTGAGCCAGCACTGCCATTCAATGTGATCATGGCTGATCATCCACAATCAGTACCCCGTTCCTGCCTTCTCCCCATATCCCCTGACTCCGCTATCTTTAACAGCCCGATGTAGCTCTCTCTTGAAAGTATCCAGAGAACCGGCCTCCACCGCCCTCTGAAGCAGAGAATTCCACACTCAGAACTCTCTGTGTGAAAAAGTGTTTCCTCGTCTCCGTCCTAAATGGCTTACCCCTTATTCTTAAACTGTGTGTGGCCCCTGGTTCTGGACTCCCCCAACATTGGGAACATGTTTCCTGCCTCTAGCGTGTCCAAACCCTTAACAATCTTAAAGAGATGCCACACTTGTCCCTTCACCTCCCCCCTCCACTCCTTTCAGGGACCCAAGCAGTCCTTCCAGGTCCGACAGAGGTTCACCTGCACCTCCTCCAACCTCATCTACTGCATCCGCTGCTCCAGATGCCAGATGATCTATATCGGTGAGACCAAGCGGAGGCTCAGCGATCGTTTCGCCGAACACCTCCGCTCGGTCCGCATTAACCAACCCGACCTCCCAGTGGCTCAGCACTTCAACTCCCCCTCCCATTCCGTATCCGACCTCTCGGTCCTGGGCCTCCTCCACGGCCAGAGTGAGCAACACCACAAGTTGGAGGAACAGCACCTCATATTCCGCTTGTGGACGCTTGAGGACGCTTCCTGCATCCTCTGGACTTGAACATTGAATTTTCTCAATTCTGTTAACCCTTGCTGTCTCCCCCCCTTCCCACCTCTCCCTCAGCCCTCGGGCCCTGGCATTCCCCCTCTCTCTATCTCTCCCCCACCCTAGTCGCACTAGCTTCTCATTTTCACACTACAAACAGCTTACAATGGCTTGTTTCCTTTATCATCGATACTTTTTTGCATATCTTTCATTCATTGTTCTTTATCTCTCCACATCACCGTCTAAATCTCTCGTTTCCCTGATCCCTGAACAGTCTGAAGAAGGGTCTCGACCCGAAACGTCGCCTATCTCCTTCGCTCCTTAGATGCTGCTGCACCCGCTGAGTTTCTCCAGCCTTTTGTGTACCCTTAACAATCTTATATGTTTCAATAAGATCCCCTCTCATCCTTCTAAACTCCAGAGTATACAAGCCCAGCCGCTCCATTCTCTCAGCATATGGCAGTCCCACCATCCCGGGAATTAACCTGGTGAACCTACGCTGCACTCCCTCAATAGCAAGGATGTCCTTCCTCAAATTAGGGGACCAAAACTGCACGCAATACTCCAAGTGACCGATCACAGAGGTGGATCTACAGTCACGCCTTACAATCGCTCCACTCTTTCACGGGCAAGTCTCACCCCGGTCACTCCCTCTTCTGCCTTCTCCCCTCTCCCATCAGGCAAGAGATACAGCACAGAAACCGGCCCTTCCAGGCACAACGACTGTGTCAAACATGATGGCAAGTGAAACGAATCTCCTCTGCCTGCACGTGATCCGCGTCCCTTCATATCCCTGCCTTTCCATGTGCCTATCTCACAGCCTCTTAAACGCCACTGTCGTATCTGCCTCCAGCACCTCCCCTGGCAGCGCGTTCCAGGCACCCACCGCCCTCTGTGTAAAAAAACCTGCGCCAAACATCTCCTTTAAACTTTCTTCCCCCACTCCTTATAGCTCTGCCCACTGGTGTTGGACATCTCCACCCTGGGGTAAAAAAGGTTCTGCCTGTCTACCCTGTCTGTGCCTCTCACAATTTTACACAATAAAATGGTGCTTGATTTACAGGTAGAAACGAAATTGAAATTGAGTGGAGCAATGGTGTCGCCACCTTGCCGTCCTTTCAGGCACTGAAGGACTAACTGGACTTTATCCTGCACTGAACATTATTCCCTTTATCTGGTATCTGTACACTGCAGATGGCTCGATTGGAAGCGTACATAGTCTTTCCGCTGACTGGATAGCACCTTTTTCACTGTACCTCTTTTTCAAGTGTCGCAACATTTTTTTTTTGTCACCCCTGGATTTTGAAATGTTCAAAAGGGCCCTGTCCCACTTGGCGAATTTTTCAGCGACTGCCGGCGTCACATCTGGGTCGCCAAAAGATTTTGAACATTTCAAAATCCAGCGGCGACAAAAAAAAAACGTTGCGACACTTGAGGAAACACCGCGCGTCAATACATCATCGCGCCGTGTCACGCCGTGACTTTTTCGGTGACATGATACGTCAGTCAATCACGCCGCAAGTCACTGAAAAAATCACCAAGTGGGACAGGCCCTTAAACACTAAACTCCATCTACACCTCACGCTGCCTCGGCAAGGCCGGAAGCATCATCAAGGACCAGTCGCACCCCGGCCACTCCCTCTTCTCCCCTCTCCCATCGGGCAAGAGGTACAGAAGTGTGAAAACGAACGCACACACCTCCAGATTCAGGGACAGTTTCTTCCCAGCTGTTACCAGGCAACTGAACCATCCTACCGCAACCAGAGAGTGGTTTTATCTCACACAAAATGTTATTCACGTTATTCCCTGTACCAACGTATCTGTACACTATGAATAGCTCGATTGTCTTGTATCATGTATTGTCTTTCCGCTGACTGGTTAGCACGCAACAAAGCCTTTCACTGTACCTCAGTACACGTGACAATAAACTAAACTATTGCAGACACAGAAAGCTGGAGTAACTCAGCGGGTCCGACAGCATCTCTGACTAGTGTAACGATTAGGGTGGGGGAGGGTCAGAGAGAGAGGGGATGCAAGGGCTACTTGAAGTTGGAGAAGTCAATGTTCACACCGCTGGGGTGTAAGCTGCCCAAGTGAAATATGAGGTGCAGTTCCTCCAATTTGTGTGTGGCCTCACTCTGACAACGGAGGAGGTCCAGGACATAAAGGTCAGTATGGAAATGGGAAGGGGAGTGTCTATGGGAGGGGGAATGTTTAGAACATTGTTCTAAACCAGCATTTTGTGTCTTTTTTTTCTCTTCTAAACAATACTTTTCCTATTTCAACTACCTCCTCTGACAGCTCATTCCATTCACCCACCACCCTCTGTTTGAAAGATTTGCCCCTAATGTGTCTGTCTGTCTTACGCGACTGTTTCGGCGACTGCCGGCACCCGTCAGAGGTCGTTGCAGGTCGGCGAAAATGTTCAACGTGTTGAAAACCCAGCGGCGACCAGAAAGACGCTACGACTCTTTGGGCGACTGAGGAGACGACTCAGGACCATACAGGCGACATGTCGCGGGGTGAAGCCTGTATGGTTGTGAGTAGTTGCCCAAAGAGTCGCACCTTGTTCTGGTCGCCGCTGGATTATCAACATGTTGAACATTTTCGGCGACCTGCAACGACCTACGACGGGTGCCGGCAGTCGCCAAAAAAAATTGCATAGGTGGGACAGGCCCAAAGATTCTTAATAAGTTTTCCCGTCTCTCTGCCCCCTGGTTTTTAATTCCCCTCCTCTCCATCAAAACAAATTCCAGATTCAAAAGGTGGAGATTTTGTACTGGGGATGAGCACAGAGGCGCAGCGGTAGAGTTGCTGCCTCACAGCGCCGGAGACCCGGGTCCGATCCTGACTACGGGTGCTGTCTGTACGGAGTTTGTACGTTCTCCCCGTGACCTGCGTGGGCTTTGTCCTAGATCTTCAGTTTCCTCCCACAGTCCCAAGACGTACAGGTTTGTAGGTTAATTGGCTTGGTGTCAATGTAAAATTGTCCCGTAGTGCGTGTAGGGTAGTGTTAGTGTGCGGGGATCGCTGGTCGGTGCGGACTGGGTGGGCCGAAGGGAAGGGCCTGTTTCCGCGCCATATTTCTAAGCCAAATAAACGAAACTGAGTTGAGATTTCGCAAAGGTGTCAAAGTGAAATTAAAATGGATCCTCTTTTACCTCCCGAAGGTGACATGAGGAAGATGTACTTCCTGGCATCTCGGAGGGTGTCTCGGGTAACTGCGACCAGGCCTCCATGTTTCCACACCTTGACACGCCCAGAGAAGTTGATGATGTTGAAGTGGTCAATAGGTCGAAGGTCGTTGAGGATCGTGAAGAGGGCGTCTTTGGTCTGTAAACATAGGATGCTCAGAGTAAGAAACCTTCACATGAAGTCAATAAACCTTGAATGAGTAACTCTAGCACATTGCATCTATTAATATTATTATTAATATCGTTTAGTTTAGTTTAGAGATACATCGGGCTATTAAACACAACAAATAAGCTCAGAACTGCAACAGGCTATCATTATTATTGCACTATATTTGTTATTTATTGAGATTGAGTATGTCTGCATGTGCATACACGCACTGATTTTTTCCCCCGTCACATACAATGTTTATTCCGTTGTGCTGCAGCAAGCAAGAATTTCATTCATTCTCTGCCTCAGAGGGCGGTGGAGGCCGGTTCTCTGGATACTTTCAAGACAGAGCTAGATAGGGCTCTTAAAGATAGCGGAGTCAGGGGATATGGGGAGAAGGCAGGAACGGGGTACTGATTGGGGATGATCAGCCATGATCACATTGAATGGCGGTGCTGGCTCGAAGGGCTGAATGGCCTGCTCCTGCACATATTGTCTATTGTCTATTGTCCATTGTCGATTGTCTATTGTCTATTGTCAGGTACATGACTAGGAAAGGTTGAGAGAAATACGGGTCAAACGTGAACAGGTGGGACTAGTGTAGATGGAGCATCTTGGGTAGCATGGTAACTCCTGCACCTATTCTCTATTATCCTATCAGGGACATATGACAATAAAACACTTAGCCCATGACTCTTGAAACAAGCCCTTTCGGCCCACCGTGTCTACACCGTCCAGCGATCCCCCGCACATTAACACCATCCTACGCACACTAGGGACAATTTTACATTTTATACCAAGGCAATTAACCTACAAACCTTCAAACCTGCACGTCTTTGGAGTGTGGGAGGAAACCCACCCACGGGCTCTAAGACAGCAGCTCTACCGCCAGCCACTGCCGCTGGTATAGAAGTTGGGAGGTCATGTTGCAGTTGTATAAGACGTCGGTGAGGCCGCATTTAGAGTATGGTGTTCAGTTCTGGGCACCATGTTACAGAAAGATGTTGCCAACTTGGAATGGGTACAGGGAAGATTTACGAGGATGTCGCCAGGACTCGAGGGCCCGAGCTGTAGGGAGAAGTTGAGCAGGCTGGGTCTCTGTTCCTTGGAGCGCAGGAGGACGAGGGGTGATCTTATAGAGCTGTATAAAACCATGAGAGGAATAGATTGGGTAGATGCATTATTTTGCCCAGAGTAGGGGAATCGAGAACCAGAGGACATAGATTTAAGGTGAAGGGGAAAAGGTTTAAGGTGAGGGGGGAAAGATCACACACCATCAAAATCTCTCAAATTCGCCAGTTTTAGTCAGAGGGTGGTGAATCTGTGGAATTCATTGCGACAGACAGCAGTGGAGGCCAAGTTTACGGATATTTTATGGCAGAAATTGAAAGATTCCTGATTGGTATCGGGTGTCAGGGGCCACAGTTTAAGAATAAGGGGTAGACCATTTAGAACAGAGACGAGGAAACACTTTTTCTCACAGAGAGTGGTGAGTCTGTGGAATAGCTTTGACGGGCCGAATGGCCTACTTCTGCTCCATTCACTTCTGACCTTATGAACTTATGAACTCATGAACTGCTCGGATATTCTGGGACCTGCCTTCAGCTGCCGAGGACCTGAAACCTTGAGTTCCATGCATTCCATCAACCTCTTCACATTCTTCTCATTCTTAGTGAGAATACTTACAACCTAACTCTGACCCTGAGCCTTGGTTATCTCACCTGTGGCCTTTGTGTGCAGACGGTCGGTAAAATTGGTGTTATTAGCAAGCCTCTTACAGAGAACATAGAACAAATATATCATCTGCAGAGACGGTGTGGGCAAGTTGGGCCGAAGGGCCTGTTTCAACGCTGTATCACTCTATGATTCTATCATCTCTAAACCAAGTACAAAATAACAAAGGGGGACATATTCAGGGCGGCATTAATTTTACGTTTCATGTCTCTTGTTGTGTTTTATGACTGTTGTCAGACCAATTTCCCTGGTCTAAATAAAGTTCTATCATATCGTATTGCAAGCAAGATTTTGATTGTCCTATCTGGGACACAATGGCAATAAACTCTCTTGACCACACAGCGCCAGAGACCCGGGTTCGAACCTGACTACGGGCGCTGTCTGCGCGGAGTTTGCACGTTCTCCCTGTGACCTGCGTGGGTTTTCCCCGGGCGCTCCGGTTTCCTCCCACACTCCATAGACGTGCAGGGTTGTAGGTTAATTGGCTTCGGTAAAATAGTAAATTGTCAGTAGTGTGGGGCGTGAGATTGCAACCTTCACGTGGTCCGCCCTGTTTTGACGAATGCAATCAACCTGGCGTGCACAATCACATAAGATCAAGTAGAACAAGTTGTCCTGCAACTTTAGGCTGTGGACGAGGCAATAGTGTGCGTAGGATAATGTTAATGTGCGGGGTTGGCTGAGCTTGGTGGGCAGATGGGCCTGTTTCCATGCTGTATCTCTAAACGTAACTAACCAAAACTAAACTAAATTAAACAGTAAAGCACAGAGCCGGGTCGGAACATGATGCCAAGACCAACTCTCCTCTGCCTGCACGTGATCCGTATCGCTCCATTCCCTGCATACCCACGTGCCGATCTAAAAGCCTCTTAAACACCACTATCGTATCTGCCTCCACCCCCACCCCTGGCAGCGCGTTCCAGGCACCCACAACATTCTTTGTAAATAAAAAACTTGCCCCGCACATCTCCTTTAATCTTTGCCCCTCTCACCTTAAAGCTCTGCCCTCTAATCTTTGACTTTTCCATCCTGGGTGTAAGGTTCTGACTGTCTCGGCCCCTCATCATTTTACATCTGATAGAAATGTAGGACTCCCCGCAACATCCAGCGATCAGGAGAAATCAGTCCATGACTGTCCAACCTCTCCCTGTACCTAATACCTTCTGATCCGATCAGGGCGCGAAAAGTGACGACATTTCAAGAGGCGAAAAGCGACGTAATGTCAGGACATGAAAAGCAACCAAAATTCAGGACACGAAAAGCGACGAAATTTCAGAAAGTGAAATGCGACAAAATTTCGGGACGCAATAAGTGGCGAAAATTCAGGACGCGAAAAGCGACCAAAATTTCAGGGCGCGATAAGGGCCGAATGGCCTACTCCTGCACCTATTGGCTATTGATCCAGGCATCATTCTGGTTAACCTCCTCTGAATCCTTTCCAAAGCCTCCACATCCTGTATCTGTGCACTGTGGATGGCTCGATTGTAATCATGTAATCATGAATGAATGAATAAGTTTATCGGCCAAGTATTCACATACAAGGAATTTGCCTTGGTGCTCCGCCCGCAAGTGACAACATGACATACAGTGACAGTTAGGAATGACGCATAAAACATTAAACATTAATAATAAAACATTATCGATTTAACATGTGAATGGAATAAAATACCAGAACAAAAGGAGGCTACAGACTTTTGGTTATTGAGCAGAGCTACTACTCGTGGGGAAAAAAAAGCTGTTTTTATGTCTGGCTGTGGCAGCTTTGACAGTCCGGGGTCGCCTTCCAGAGGGAAGTGATTCAAAGAGTTTGTGGCCAGAGTGAGAGGGGTCAGAGATGGTCTTACCCGCTCGCTTCCTGGCCCTTGCAGTGTACAGTTTGTCAATGGAGGGGATGTTGCAGCCAACAGTCCAGAATCGCTTTCCAGAGGGAACTTAAACTTGTAACCATGCATCAATAGTCTTTCTGCTGAGTGAACAGCGCGCAACAAAGGCTTTACACTGAACCTCAGTACACGTGACAATAAACTAAACTGAACTGAACTGGGAGCTTTAAGGCATTGTATATTGCAGATGTTTTTTTACTTGTTTCCATTATATGTTCATTCGTTCACATCTGCTCAATGTGTTGTTCTTTCAGTACAAGGCCATAAATCTAATTCACAGATGTTGGTCTCTCTCATTCAATGTTTTTGACAACAGTTTCAGCTTGAGTTCTTAAAAATCTGCAAAGATCTTCACAGATCATGCGAATAATCCGTGTATTTCCAGCAAAAAATGATTTACGGGAAAATTGAAATAAAGCTCGACCTAAGACGATGGCCATTCCAATCGCACAGCTGACTCTACGACTGGATGAGTTCATAAAACATTAATCATAGTTCAGACCGACACAGAGTATCTCAGCGAGTCTGACAGCATTAGGGTTTGCCAACTGTCCCGTATTAGCCGGGACATCCCGTATATTGGGCTAAATTGGTTTGTCCCGTACGGGACCGCCCTTGTCCCGTATTTGACTGCTACTACTCGGGTCGAGGAGACTGTCGGGTCGGAGCGCTGCGTCCGGCCCAGCCTCACCCGTCCCGATGTAGTGCAGCCCATGGAGTGCAGCAGCAGCAGCAGCAGCAGCAGCAGCAGCGCCTCGCCCGTGGCCCCGTCGGTCAGCAGCCCGGCCAGCTGTCCGACCTTCGGACCTTCGCTTACCACCGACACCACCACCGCCCCTCCTTCTCATGGACGATCCTCGAACACAGCAGAACACAGAGCCCAGCCGGCGGGCCAGCTGAGGAGTTTTGGTCCAGGCCGCGTGGCGTCACGCGCAAAGTCCGGCGCCCGGGCCAAAACTCCTCAGCTGGCCCGCCGGCTGGGCTTTGTGTGCAGTCCAGCACCCGGGCCAACTCATCATTCACCCAACCACGACCGAGTCGGTCAAAGAATTGCCATCGGGAATTTGTCCCGTATTTTGACCTTATGTCCCTTATTTGGGAGTGAGAAAGTTGGCGACCCGAGGCAGCATCTCTGGAATAAAAGAAGGGGTGACATTTCGGGTCAGGGCCCTTCTTCAGACTGGTTTTCCGTCAGGTACGTTAAAACTCCTTATTCCAGGCATACACTGCACCTATCCCCCAACTCTTTCTCTGCTACATAAGATCCAGTCTGAGGAAGGGTCCCGACCCGAAACGTCACCTATCCATGTTCTCCAGAAATGCTGCCTGACCCTCTGCGCTACTCCAGACTTGGTGTCTATCTTTGGTATAAACCAGCATCTGTAGTTTTTTTGTTTTGTACATTAATCATAGTGTTCAGTTACAATCAATTAGACCAGTGGGGATAAATCTCCAAATCCAAAAATGTTAATAAAATCAAAATGCATCAGCACAATATTTTAGACGTGACGATATATTCGAGATCTCTCTCCATCTTTGAGAAATGTGAGATATCAGGAGAACAATCTTGGAAAGAAGATCAAACTAAACAATTTCTGGGCCTTGAGAAAAACGATTGATTAGATACATGGGTCAAACGCACGCAGGTGGGACTAGTGTGGGCGAAGGGCCTGTTTCCAGTCTTTGACTAGCATCTCTCATAACCAAGTGGAGACATTATTGGCACAGCGGCTGGTATGTTCTACAGGAGCAGGGAGGTTCTACTTCAGTTGTACAGGGTTTTGTGAGACCACACCTGGAGGCGTACAGGGTCTGAGAAGGTTATAGGAGTGCAGAGAAGGTTCCTTATGAAGAAGACGGCTGATCTTATAGAAATACACTGGACAGGCTAGATGCAGGAAGATTGTTATGACTCACAGCTTAAGGATAAGGGGGAAATCCTGAGAAAGCATCTCTCAGAGGGTAGTTGAGTTGAGGGCAGTGAGTTACTAAGGGGAAAATCACAGGATGAGACATATTGAATTGCAGGCTCGGGCGGTGCACCACTATGTGGCGTAACGGTAGAGAGATGGGCAGAGATCCAGCTTTGATCCTGACTACGGGTGCTGCCTGCGCAGAGTTTGTGCGTTCTCCCTGTGACCACGTGGGTTTCCCACCCAAACTCCAAAGACGTACAGGCTTATAGGTTAAATGGCTTTGGTAATAATTATAAATTGTCAATAGACAATAGATAATAGGTGCAGGAGTAGGCCATTCAGCCCTTCGAGCCAGCACCGCCATTCAAAGTGATCATGGCTGATCATCCCCAATCAGTACCCCGTTCCTGCCTTCTCCCCATAACCCCTGACTCCGCTATCTTTAAGAGCCCTATCTAGCTCTCTCTTGAATACCGAGATAGTGGCAGTGTGCAGGGATCGCTGGTCGGTGCGGACTCGGGGGGCAGAAGGGCCTGTTTCCACGCTGCATCTCTAAACTAAACTAAACTAAAATGGCATGCAGTTTAGTGGTCAACGGGAAGCGGTCTACCTGTTTTATCTTGTGTCCAAGCATCGAGGCGCTTGTGTCGATCACGAACACCACATTCTTTGGCACAGCGGGAAGATCCTTTGGAGCAAAATAATGAACAAAATACCCATTCTGAACCTGTAAAAGGAACAACAAGGACCTGAATATAACTCTACACGGTAAGAGGCAAAAAATATCATTGGTTTATGGGCATTAGCAATATAAATAGAACACACAACACAGGAACTGGCCCTTTGGCCCACAATGGATAGGTTAGGTTGAGTGGGATATGGGGCTAGAGTGGGCAGGTGGGACTATTGTAGGCGGAGCATGTTGATATGCATGGGCATGTTGGGCCCCAGGGCCATTTTTGACAATAGACAATAGGTGCAGGAGTAGGCCATTCGGCCCTTCGAGCCAGCACTGCCGTTCAATGTGATCATGGCTGATCATCCCCAATCATGTGCCTTCTCCCCTTATCATGGGCTGTCCACACTCACAAGTCTCTGTGAGAAAAATCTAAATGGCTTTACAATTCTTAAAGGCCCTGGTTCTGGACTCCCCAACATCGGAAACTCCCCCGTCTAAACTCCTGCTGCTCCATTCTCCAGCATATCCCGGGAATTAACTGTAAACCTACGCTGCACTCCCTCACAATAGCAAGAATCTTTAAGAGGTCTGCCCTATACTAGGTGTGGTCTCACTAGGGCCTGTTGCAGAAGTCGATCTCTTGTTATAAAGCCAACAGCCATTGGCTTTCTGCTTGTACCTGCATGCCTCCTTATGACTGTATGACTCTCTACGGACGCTGATGTCCGGCAGAGATCCATATTCCACAGATTCACCACTATACTCAAACCACCACCCCCTAGCTGTGGTCTTAGCTGGTCTTAAAAACCCAGGTGCCCCTCTCACCTCAAAGGGACATCAGTAGTCTGACATTTCTCTGCGGAAAATGACTGCTGTCAACCCTTATTCTTAACGTACCAGAGAACACAAATCCACTGATAACCATGTGGTTGATATAGACAATAGACAATAGACAATAGGTGCAGGAGTAGGCCATTCGGCCCTTCGAGCCAGCACCGCCATTCAATGTGATCATAGCTGATCATCCCCAATCGATACCCCATTCATTCCATCATTCCATTCCATCATATCATTCTCGGATAGACACAAAATGCTGGAGTAACTCAGCGGTAAAGCCAGCACATCTGGAGAGAAGGAATGGGCAACGTTTCGGGTCGAGACCCTTCTTCAGTCTGAGAACCAGGGGAAAAGGGAAACGAGAGATATGTATATCGCTAGGTATAAGTTTTATGCACATTAGCAATTAATCAAAACAATAACACTTCAGTAACCAGCCTGGAGAAGGGTCTCGACCCAAAACCTCACCAATTTCTTCTCTCCAGAGATGCCGCCAGTCTCGCTGAGTTACTCCAGCATTTTGTGTTAATCTTCGATTTAAACCAGCATCTGCAGTTCTTCCCCACACACTGTTCTAATGGATCTCTCAATGGTTTAACGGTTCAATGGTTCTTTATTGCCACGTGCACTGAACAGTGAAATTCTTCCTCGCTGTACGACGCTGTGAGTCTAATGTCCATGCTGAACACGCTGCCAAGTTAAACCGATCTCCTCTGCCCGCACGTGATCCGTATTCCTTCATTCCCTGAATAACCGTGTGCCTATCTTAAAAGCCTCTTAAACGCCGCTATCGTATCATAATCATAATCATACTTCATTAGCCAAGTATGTTTTGATTTGCCATACAGAGAAATAAAATGGCAATAAAAAGCAACAAAACACACAAAATACATTTTAACATATGTAACATATCCACCACAGTGACTCCTCCACATTCCTCACTGTGATGGAAGGCGAAAAAAATAATTCAATCTCTCTCCCTTCTTTGTCCTCCAGCGGTCGGGGGTATCGAACCTTCCGTTGACGGGACGATCTTACTCCCGTAGCCGGTGGCGGGCCTCCTCGTCGGGGCGATCAAGCTCCTACATCGGGGGGGGGGGGGGGGGGGATCTCAGCTCCCCCACCTCCATCACAACTCTTAGGGCTAAAGGAATCAAGGGATATGGGGAAAAAGCGGGAACAGGGGATTGATTTCAGATGATCATATTGAATGGCGGTGCTGGCTCGAAGGGCCGAATGGCCTACACCTTGCCCCTATTTGTTTCCCTATGGTTCCTGGCAGCGTGCTCCAGGCACCCACCCACTGTTTCCGTTGTGCTCACACATGCACGAGTCGCCATATTTTGGCGCTGTTTTCAGAAAGTCCAACGTCCGGTCCATGCGCTGGATGTACTGGAGCAATACCCGATCCAGGCGAGCCCCAGGCTGCAGTCGGGCCTCCTCCACCGCCCCTCAGTACACGTGATAGGAATAAACCTGAACCTGAAGACACATGGATTATCTAGACAAAATGTTTAAGAAGGAACTGCAGATGCTGGGACAATGGAAGGTAGACAAAAATGCTGGAGAAACTCAGCGGGTGAGGCAGCATCTTTGGAGTGAAGGAATAGGCGACGTTTCAAAATGTCGCTCCATAGATGCTGCCTCACCCTTCAGGGTCTCGACCCGAAACGTCACCCATTCCTTCGCTCCATAGATGCTGCCTCACCCGCTGAGTTTCTCCAGCATTTTGATTTTTTTAAAAATATTTTTATTAGACGTAAGTACATATTAATAGAATATACTTCTCACATACATTCGTAATTTTATTAATATTAACAATTATGTCTTGTATATTTCTATACTTTTTTTTTGCAGGTAAGGAAAGATAGAGAAAAATAAAATAAGAGTAGGAAATCAAAAATAAAGAAATGAATGGAGTATTAAACAAGTTATCCATCATTGGAGATATATCCATGATTTGTTATACGTAATTCTTCATCTATTCTATTATTCAGGCTTCAGTCAGGCTCTCGTACCGAGCCATTTTGACCCTTTAGATATTCAATAAATGGAGACCATATTCCTATGAAAAGATCCAACGTGTCCAATAGGACGAGCCTTAATCTTTCCAGATGAAGTGTCTCCGACATTCCTGTAATCCACATTTTGATTGTGGGGGATGTAGGACCTTTCCAGAATTTCAATATTAATTTTTTCCCAATTATTAAACCATAATCAATAAAAATTCTTTGATTCGTTGTTATTAATTGATCTGTTTCTAATATTCCCAATATTATTAACTTTGAGTCAGGGATCAGATTCATATTAACAACATTTGAAATTAACTTAAATATCTCTGTCCAAAATTTAGTAATTTTTACACAATTTGTAAATGAGTGCGTTAAGTTAGCTTCTAAGTGTTGACATTTATCACATATGGCAGATGCTTCTCCAGCATTTTTGTCTACCTTGGGATATCTAGATGTTCTACAAATAAGAGAGCTCAGACACAGAATCAAGGGAGAATATCGCGGACATTACCTGAACTTCGCCAGCGCCTAGTTCCCTGTTCACATCGTATCTCAGAATGAAGTCCCCCAGAACTCCATTCTCAGCAATGCCAACTTGTTGTCGGACAGTCGGTCTAAACTTGACATGGGCTGATGTTTTGGCCCTGTTGATCTTGGTGGATGGCGGAGGTGGACCTGGAACAGCAAAGAACGGAAACCTGGAAGACTTGCGGTCACGGCGGCGAGCGGTAGAGTCGCTGCCCTACAGCGAATGCAGCGCCCGAGACCCGGGTTCGATGCTGACTATTTGTACGGGGTTTGCACGTTCTCCCCCGTGGGTTTTCTCCGAGATCTTCGGTTTCCTCCCACACTCCAAAGACGTGCAGGTTTGTAGGTTAATTGGCTTGGTAAATGTGAAAACGTTCCCTAGAGGGTGTAGGATAGTTTTTATGTGCAGGGATCACTGGTCGGCACGGACCCGTTGGGCTGAAGGGCCTGTTTCCACGATGCATCTATAAACTAAGCTAAACTAAACAACAATTTGCCAAAAGTAAATTGGAGGAACAACATCTCATATTTCACTTGGGCAGCTTACAGCCCAGTGGTGTGAATATTGATTTCTCTCACTTCAGGTCGCCCTGGCATTCCCTCTCTCTCCATCCCTCCCCCACCCAACTCACACTAGCTCTTCATTTCCACCCAACAAACAGCTAACAATGGCCTGTTTCCTTTATCATCGTTATATTTTTTGCATATCTTTCATTCATTGTTCTTTATCTCTCCACATCACCGTCTATATCTCTCGTTTCCCCTGTTCCTAACCAGTCTGATGAAGGGTCTCGACCTGAAATGTCACCCATCGCTGCCTGTCCCGCTGAGTTACTCCAGCTTTTTTGTGTCTTTCTTCTGTAAGTTGAAATGTATTGAACAATCACCAGTCAGAATATTGAGTGCCGCTTACAACCCAGCGGCATGAATATTGACTCTTCTAACTTCGTAACCCTTGCTTTCCCTCTCTCTCTCCTTCCCTCCCCTCCCTCCCTCCTTCCCTCCCCGCCCTTGTTCTCCGACTAGTTTCACTGGTTGAAGACATTAGGACTTTATTCCTTGGAGCGCAGGAGGATGAAGGGTGAACTTGTAGAGGTATAGAAGGTCATGAGAGGAATAGATTAGGTGAGTGCGCAGAGTCTCTTGCCCAGGATTGGGGAATCGGGAACCAGAGGGCATAGGTTCAAGGTGAGGAGGGGGGGGAGGGGGGGGGGGGGGAGGGGGGAGGGGAGGGGCAACTTTTTAACAAAAAGGGGGGTAGGTGTGTGGAACGAGCTCATCATCATCATTGACAGCATCAGCGACGCAGTGGCGCTGGTTTCCGACGCGAACGGTGACGGACGCTCCACATCTCCCGTCCTCCAGGTCCTGCGGACTTCCGCCGCTGGGGGTACAGGGTGTTGGTGTGTGTGCTGTATCATCATTCCTTACAATGCCGTGTACCACAGTGATCGCAACTTCCACTGAAGTGCGGATGGCCGTTGGCTCGCTAGGAGCTCATCCGCCCTTTGACGGGTCTTGTCTTTGGTCCTGCTGGGGGTCCACAGCCCCCTCCTCACCTGGCAAACCAGGTGGGGGAGACGGTTTAGCAGACCATGGAGCAGGTAGCGCGGGATTACACGGTACCCGCGGCGGGGGGGGAACTCCCCCTGACCTGACTTGCTACCGGAGGTAGACAAAACTGCTGGAGAAACTCAGCGGGTGCAGCAGCATTTCTGGAGCAAAGGAAATAGGCAACGTTTCGGGCTGAAACCCTTCTTCAGACTGATCAAATGCTACCAGAGGAAATAGTTGCGGCAGGTACCTAAACAGCATTTAAAAGTCAATTAGACAGGTACAGGAAAGGTTTAAAGGGATGTGGGCACTAGTGTAGAGGGGGTTGCTTGGTTGGCATGGACAGGTTAGACTAGTTTCCATGCTACATGACTCAATGCTCCTCTCAGTTTAACTTTGTTTCGCTCATTATTGCTAAGTGTACTGAGGTACAGTGAGAAGCTGTTTGGTTGCGTGCTATCCAGTCAGCGGAAAGACTGTACATTATTACAATCAAGCCTCCCGCAGTGCGCAGGTAAAGTTTAGAGAAAGGTAAAGTCCAGTAAAGTTCAATTATTCATAGTCCAAGTGTCTCCAATTATGTAGATGGGAGGTCAGGACCGCTCTCTAGTTGGCGAGAGGATGGTTCAGTTGCCTGATAACAGCCGGGAAGGAACTGTCCCCGAATCTGGAGGTGTGTGCGTTCGTTTTCACACTTCTGTACCTCTTGCCCGATGGGAGAGGGGAGAAGAGGGAGTGACCGGGGGTGAGACTGGTCCTTGATGACGCTGCTGGCCTTGCCGAGGCAGCGTGAGGTGTAGATGGAGTCGATGGAAGGGAGGTTGGTTTTGCCTGTGACAACTATGAATCTCAAAGCTGCTGCCGGTTCTCCATTTTTTAGGTTACCTGTGGCACTGTGATTGTTGTTCCTCAGAGGAGCCACCTCCAGGAAGGTGATCCCGGAATTCTCGGTCAAGTGGATCTCCACCAGGAGCTTCGGAACGATTTGATTTGGTCGGACACTGATGACGTGTGTGTATTTTCCCAGGCGCCTCTCCAATAGTTCCTCGTACGTCAAGAGGAACAAAACCTTGGTCCTGGCGGGCAGGTTTGCGGTCACGGTGAAAATCTCCACCTCACTCTCTCTGTCGGAGAACAGTAGATGATCAGTTGGATTATTCTGTGTCCTGTTTCATATGCAAAGTTTAACAAGTTTAATTGAAAAAACCACAGTTGAACACTTTGTTTTGCAACCGAGGATGTACACGCCACTGGGGATAAATGGGACTACTGTGGATAGGGTGAGCAGCTTCAAATACCCGGGAGTCCACATCACAGAGGGTCTGACATGGACAACACACACACTGCCGCACTGGTTAGAAAGGCAAAACAGTGCCTTTACCATCTCAGGCAGCTGAGGAAATTCAGAGTCTCTCCGAGGATCCTTCAATCCTTCTACTCTGGTGCTCTAGAAAGCATCTTGTCCGGTAACATTTCGATCTGGTTTGACAACAGCTCTGCCCAGGACAAGAAGGCTCTGCAGAGAGTAGTGCATTTGGCCGAACGCACCACGGGAACTACACTCGCCCCCCTGCAGGACCTATACACCAGGAGGTGCAGATCCAGAGCCAGCAACATTATGGGGGACCCCTACCCCCCCAGCAACGGACTGTTCCAGCTGCTACGGTCAGGCAAACGCCTCCGCTGTCATGCTGCGAAAACACAGAGGATGAGACGGAGTTTCTTCCCACAGGCCGTCAGGTCCGTAAACGCTGATCTCACCTGGGCGTGATTACTGTTGCGTCGTTTTTAAAAATGTAAATACTGGTTCTGTTCTGTTCTGTAGTTTTTGCACAATCCCACAGACATTGCCACATTGTACATCTTGTATGTGTATGTGACAAATAAACTCGACTTGACAAAAGTCCTGCAAACGTCTACGGTATCTCAAAATGGCAGCCACACCGCCCTGGCCGCGCTCTCATCTCGCTGCTACCATCGGGAAGAAGTTACAGCAGCCTGAAAACTGTAACGTCCAGGTTCAGGAACAGCTTCTTCCCGACAATCATCAGGATATTGAACACCACAAAATCTAGATAAGCTCTGAACTGCATAGACTTGGGGCATTGGTTTTGTCTTTTTGCACTATTATTGTTTGTTTTTTTTATGTGTACGTGTGGGTGTGTATAGGTGTGTGGGTGTGTATAGGTGTGTGGGTGTGTATAGGTGTGTGTATACATGTGTGTTTGTATATGTGTGGATATTTTGAATGATCAGCCATGATCACATTGAATGGCAGTGCTGGCCTGAAGGGCCGTATGGCCGACTCCTGCACCTATTGTCTATTGTCTATGTGTATATATGTCTTTATACATGCTTTTTGTCTCATTTAGTACATTGTTTACAGTGTACTATGTTTACATATTGTGCTGTGCTGCGGCAAGTAAGCATTTCATTGTTCTATCTGGGACACATGACAATAAAACACCCTTGCGGTGTAGACAGGGCTCTTAAAGATAGCGGAGTCAGGGGATACGGGGAGAAGGCAAGAACGGGATACTGATTGTGGATGATCAGCCATGATCACGTTGAAAGCTGGTACTGGCTCGAAGGGCCGAATGGCCTACTCCTGCACCTATCGTCTATTACTTGTATGTGCTTAATACCATAGACTATATATTTAGTTTAGTTTAGTAATTTAGTGTAGTGTACCGAGGTACTGTGTAAAGCTTTTGTTGCGTGCTAACCAGTCAGCGGAAAGACAATACACGATTACACTCCAGCCATCCACAGTGAGTTACTCCAGCAGTTTGTGTTTTGCCCACGATTCCAGCACCTGCAGTTCCTTGTGTCTCCCCCGTCCTACCTGTAGTACTGAGGAGCACCTTCAGCAACAGAAGGAGATCCTTCGTCCCTGTGGCTATCAAACTGTACTTTCCTCCCCGCTTCCCGTAGAGTGACTCTCCCCCCCCCCCCCCCCCATCTTTGCACATTCCCAATCCTTTCCACTCATCCCTTTAAGTTCCTGTTCCACGTATCTTGTGTTTTTTATGACTGTTGGCAAACCAATTTCCCTCCTGGGATAAATGAAGTTCTATCATATCGTATTGTATTATGTATTATTGGAGATGCGATGGTTTCTTAAAACCTGTAAGAAGGGTCCTTATCCAAAACGTCACCTTTCCATTTTTTCCAGAGATGCTGCCTGACCCACTGAGTTAATTTGTTTATAATTAACGTGAGTTTTTGGCATCTTATTTACATGCAATCAAAGGAATGTTTTTTCTCGAGCAAATTTCTATTTGTCGTTTGTTAGTTCTCCTGGAAACATTGTAACTTTGTTGGACATGTTTCTGATTGATTGGAGATGATATTCTGGTAACTCGGCCAGTTGGCCTTGAGAGTTGGGATTGGCTTGTGAGATCTCCTCGGGGGCTGGTTTCACAAGCAAGGTTTATCCTGTTCTCTCTCAGTGTCTTCTTCCCACCAGCCAAGACCGGGAATCAAACCCGGAGTCCTTCCGGTCAGTATGCCTTCGCCAATCAGCAGGATAAACTCATTGAACCGTCAAGCAATCTGGAATCGTTGAACGTTGGAAGCTTGCAACAAAGGCCATTTGGCCCACTAAGCCCAGAACAAGCTCATAGTGATTTCATTCCTTTATTCTGAGGCTATGACCTCTGGTCCTGGACTCTCACACCACTGGAAACATTCTCTTTAAGCGATAGGAGCAGAATTAGGCCATTCGGCCCATCAAGTCTACTCCACCATTCAATCATGGCTGATCTATCTCTCCCTCCTAACCCCATTTTCCAGCCTTCTCCCCATAACCCCTGACACCCGTACTAATCAAGAATCTATCTGTCTCTGAGAAGGGTCTGGATCCGAAACGTCACCCATTCCTTCTCTCCAGAGATATTGCCTGAGCCGCTGAGTTACTCCAGCATTTTGTGTCTACCTTTGATCTAAACCAGCATCTGCTGTTCTTTCCTACACATCTATCTATCTCAGCATTAAAAATATCCATTGACAGCCCCCACAGCCATCTGTGGCAATGAATTCCACAGATTCACCAGCCTCTGACTAAAGAAATTCCTCCTCATCTCCTTCCTAATCTGAGGTTATGTCCTCTGGTCCTAGACTCTCCCACCAGTGGAAACATTCTCTATGTGACAGGAGCAGAATTAGGCCATTCGGCCCATCAAGTCTACTCCACCTAATTAGTGTGGTCAGCTAGCTTCTGTGGAGGGGATGGACAGACAACATTTCTGTTTGGGACTTTCTTCAGACTGAAGACTAACCAGGGCTTTAGACTTTAGACCTCGGGGATACAGTGTGGAAACAGGCCTTACAGCCCACCGCGTCCGTGCCGACCTGCGATCGCCCTGTGCACTAACACTATCCTACTCACTGGGGACAATTTCCCTGCACGTCTTTGGAGTGTGGGAGGAAGCCAGAGCACCCGGAGAAAACCCACGCAGTCACAGGGAGATCGTGCATCCGAAAGACGTACAGGTGTATAGATTAATTGGCCTCTGTAAATTGTCCCTAGTGTGTGGGATAGAACTAATGTGACCGCTGGCCGAAGGGTCTGTTTCTGCGCTATATCTCTAAACTAAACTGAACTAAAAGTGCCTGGAATTTATCCAGTGATTTGTAGCTGAGGCCAGGGTGTGACAAACTTACTTTGGGGAGTTGAGATTTCCAACGGTTTGAAACATTCAGTGGGCGAACATTCAATGACAGCTGTTCTAGCCGTGTGCAAGAGGCAATTGAGCACATCTTTTGTCTTGCAGCTTTGCATTACGGACATGTAATTTGAGAGAGAAAAAATCTGTGTAATTCTGATGGGAATGAGGAAAAAATATATAAAAATGGAACGGAGCATTCTTTAGGAATGATGTCTCTTGCCATGTAGTTTAGTTCAGTTTAGTGATGCAGCATATAAACAGGCTCTTCGGCCCATTAACACCACACTATAGACAACAGACAATAGGTGCAGGAGTAGGCCATTCGGCCCTTCGAGCCAGCACCGCCATTCAATGTGATCATGGCTGATCATCCACAATCAGTACCCTGTTCCTGCCTTCTCCCCATATCCCCTGACTCCGCTATCTTTAACAGCTCTATCTAGCTCTCTCTTGAAAGTATCCAGAGAACCGGCCCCCACCGCCCTCTGAGGCAGAGAATTCCACAGACTCACAACTCTCTGGGTGAAAACGTCCAACACAATTGGGGCAATTTACAATTTACAGAAGCCAATCAGCCTACAAACCTGCACGTCTTTGTAATGTGGGAGGAAACCAGAGCACTCAGAGAAAACCTACGCTGTCAAACTCAATCTCCTTACAGTCAGCACCTGCGGTCAGGATCGAACCCGGGTCTCTGGCGCAGTAAAGCAGCAACTCTACGCTGCGCCACCGTGCGCCCAGCACATACAAGCAGAATAGAGAGCTGTGGCGCTGTGTGGCATTCACAAAGCACAAGGTGCTGGAGGAACTCAGTGAGCAAAGCACAAAGTACTTGAGGAGCTCAGTGGGCTGGGAGGGGCAGGACATTTTGGGTCTGAGGAGGGGTCCCGACCCGAAACACAAAGTGCTGGAGGAACTCAACAGTAGACAATAGGTGCAGGAGTAGGCCATTCGGCCCTTCGAGCCAGCACCGCCATTCAATGTGATCATGGCTGATCCCGCCATCGCGGGAACAGGTCAGGCAGCATCCGGGTGTGGGGAGATACAGAGCCACCTTCAGTATCAGTACATGTTCCATCAATGCAGACACAGAGAAATGTCGATGCCGGAACCATGAGTTGAACACAAGGTGCTTGTTCCATTAACATTGCCATTGAATTATACACCAGTTAATGAGCAGACTGACACAGAGATCCAGCACCATCGCCAAGGCAACGGGCCTTTAAGGCCGAGTTAACACAAAAGTACACAAAGGGCTGGAGATGGACACAAAAAGCTGGAGTAACTCAGCGGGTCAGGCAGCATCTGTGGAGAACATGGATAGGTGACGTTTCACAGAGTGCTGGAGTAACTCAGCGGGTCAGGCAGCATCTGTGGAGAACATGGATAGGTGACGTTTCACAGAGTGCTGAGTAACTCAGAGGGGACAGGCAGCATCTGTGGAGAACATGGATAGGTGACGTTTCAGGCCCAGACACTTCTCCAGACTGGAAGTATTTGAAAGACCGAGGAACTGAGGTACAGAAGAGGGGACACGGTGGCGCAGCGGTAGAGTTGCTGCCTCACTGCGCCAGAGCCCCGGGCTCGATCCTGACTACGGGCGCTGTCTGTACGGAGTTTGTACGTTCTCCCCGTGACCTGCGTGGGTTTACTCCGGGATCTCCGGTTTCTTCCCACACTCCAAAGACATCCAGGTTTGTAGGTTAATTGGCTTCTGTAAATTGTAAATTGTCCCTAGCGTGTAGGATGGTGCGAGTGTACTTGGCGATCGCTGGGGGTCGGCACGGACTCAGTGGGTCAGTGGGCTCATTTCCATACTGTATATCTGAAATAAAGTTTAGTTTGTCCCAGTCTGAGGAAGGGTCTCGACCCAAAACGTCACCTAGTCCTTCGCTCCATAGATGCTGCCTCACCCGCTGAGTTTCCCCAGCATATTTGTCCACCTTCGATTTTTCCAGCATCTGCAGTTCTTTCTTAAACATAACATTTAGATTAGTTTAGTTTGGAGATACAGCATGGAAACAGGCCCTTCGGCCCACCGAGTCTGTGCCGACCAGCGATCCCTCTCCACCACCACTATCCTACACACACTAGGGACAATTTACAATTTTTACCGATGTCAGATTAACTTTCAGTTTACAAAAATAATCTAAAATCTAAAGTCTATTCCTACACTCTTGTACTTAAGTATGAATCGAGCTGTGGTATAGTAAGATTTTTACTGAGCTGTATGTAAGCATCGGAATTCCACATCACCAAGGCACATGTGACAACAAAGAACCTTTAAAACATTGTGTAAGGAGTTGATCACCTACCCATTTTTCCCAGAATATTCTTTCCCTTTCGATATCTTTGCTGTTCCTGAAACTTCGCTCTGATGCACTTTGTTGCCAATAATCCTGCGGAGAAAACGAAAGCAGGGGTCAAACAAATATTAAACAGGGAGGCACGGTGGCGCAGCGCCGGAGGCCCGGGTTCGATCCCGACTGCGGGTGCTGTCTGTACGGAGTTTGTACGCTCTCCCCGTGACCTGCGTGGGTTTTCTCCGGGACCTTCGGTTTCCTCCCCACCCTCCAAAGACATGCAGGTTTGTAGGTTCATTGGCTTGGCATAAATATAAAATGATCCCTCGTGTGTGTAGGATAGTGTTAGTGCGCGGGGATCGCTGGTCGGCGCGGACTTTGGTTGGGCCGAAGGGCCTGTTTCCGCGCTGTATCGCTAAACGAAACTAATTTGTGACCCTTCAGTCCTTCAGAAGGGTCTTGACCCAAAACGCCACCCATTCCTTCTCTCCAGAGAGGCTGCCTGTCCCGCTGAGTTACTCCAGCATTTTGTGCCTACCTGTATTTCATTCCTACACACTATCATTAAATAACAACAGACGTCAGTCAGTCATGCCCTAGTTTATAGTGGGAGCCTACCTTTAATAGTTAAGTATCCGACAGCATTTTCACCGATATCTGATAAGTTTAGTTTAGTTTAGTTTAGAGATACAGCGCGGAAACAGGCCCTTCGGCCCACCGCGTTCGCGCCGACCACGACCCCCTCACGTTTACACTATCCTACACACACTCGGGACAATTTAAACTTATACCAAGCTTATACCAAGCCAATTAACCTACAAGCCTGCACGTCTTTGGAGTGTGGGACGAGACCGAAGATCTCGGAGAAAACCCACACAGGACACGGGGAGAACGTACAAACTCCGTACAGACAGCGCCCGTAGTCGGGATCGAACCCGGGTCACTGACGCTGTGAGGCGGCAACTCTACCGCTGCGCCACCGTGCCGCCCTTAGTTTAGTTTATTTATTGTCACGTGCGGTGAAATGTTTTCGTTGCGTGCTGGCTAGTCAGCGGAAAGACAATACATGATTTCAATTGAGCCGTTTACAATGTTTAGATACATGATAAGGGAATAAAGTTTAAGGTAGACAAAAATGCTGGAGAAACTCAGCGGGTGAGGCGGCATCTATGGAGCGAAGGGATAGGTGACGTTTCGGGTCGAGACCCGGAAGGGTCTCGACCCGAAACGTCACCTATTCCTTCGAAGAAGGGTCTCGACCCAAAACGTCACCTATTCCTTCGCTCCATAGATGCTGCCTCACCCGCTGAGTTTCTCCAGAGTTTTTGTCTCCCTTTGATTTTTTCAGCATCTGCAACAGGGAACATTCTTAAACAGGGAATAAAGTTTAGTTAGTTAAAGTAAGAAATGTTGCAGTAGGAGTAGAGATGTAAGAGTCTGGAGGGATTGTGATACGAGGTGTGGATCCGCTTCTGTGGCCGGCACGCAAACAGTCGCCTGGTTGGGCACCATTACGAACATTTCTGTCGCCTCGTTACGCTACAAGGAGCATTTCATTGTACGAACAGCCAAAATATTCACTCTTTATTGAAATGGTCAGACTCACACATAGTGATTAGAATCCATAGTCTTTTATTAGCATCTCTACGGAGGAAACACTGGGTGCTTTCATCTCCATGCATTCAGCTAGTCTAACTAGAGAGAGAGAGAGAGAGGGAGAACTCACTACCAAGCCTGTGGGCAGATCCGCAGATCAGATATCTCAATCCAGTAATGAAGTTGGTGACATGAGGAAAGTGCAACATGCATAATCTGTATGGTAACATATAATAATATATATACATCACACACACACACCAGCCCATTATATATATACACACACACACACACACACACACACACACACACACATGATATAAACAACATATATATAATATACACACTCACACACTAAAACACACACACACACATATATACACACACATATATACACATACATACACACATATATATACATACACACACATATATATGCATACATATACATAGTATATAATAAATATACATACATATATACATATATATATACATATACTAAATTACACACACAAACACACACTATATAACTCACACGACCACCACACACACAACACAACATACACATACACACACACACACACACATACCACACACACATACACACACCACACACACACATACACACACACACACACACACACAAAAACACGACAAACATACACACACACACACACACACCCCCAACACACAAACACTACACAACACACACACACACGCATACAACACACACACATCAACATACCACACAATACACATACACACACACACATTCACAACATCACACACACACATACACACACATCACACACACACAACACACACAATACACACACACCACACAACACAAACACACATACACACATAACACAATCACATACACACTACCACACACACACACACACATACACACACACGCACACACACACACTCACACACACGCACACATACAACACACACACACACACCACATACACACACACACAACACACACACACACACTACACCACATATAACTACATCATACACATATATACACACACACACACACATGCACACATATACACGTCACACACACAGATACTCACACAATAACACACACACACACAAACACATACACACGCACACACACATACACACGCACACACACACACACACATACACACCACGACACAACCCACACCACAACACACACACACACACACAACACACACACACATAACACATATTGCAATGCCACGCACATGGATGACTTGAAAGTTTAAAGAAACTTGAAGTGCTCGCAGGTGATTGCTCCTACATCTTGGTGTAGAGACCTCTAGGAGTAGACTAATTCCTCCTACGTCCTAGGTGTGTGGAATCAACAAGCTGCCAGAGGATGTAGATTGCTGGGACTATCCCAACGATTTAAGAGGAAAGAAGAAAGATACCTTGATGAGGACTGAGCCACAAACCGTGCCACCGCATTCCAAAATGCTGAGCCCGTCTCGCTGTTACTCCACATTTTGTGTCTAACAATGGATATGAACAGAATGATGTTGAAGGACTATTTTGTGGTACACCTGATGTGGGCATGTGTTGGGCCGAAGGGTTCCCACTCCATGTATCACCTATGACTATCTATGACCTGAGAAGGACATTATTAGAGATCAGTGGCAGAAGAAGGTTCACCAGACTAGTGGGATGTCAGGACTGTCTGAAGAAAGACATAGACTCGGTTATACTGCACACTGGAATTTAGAGATTAAGAGGTGGATCATATAGAAACTGTACAAAATTCTTAAGGGGGTTTGGACAGGTCTAGATCAGGAAGATTGTTCCCGAATGTTGGGGAAGTTCCAGGACAATGGGGTCACAGCTTAAGGATAAGGGGAAATCCTTTAAGATGAGAAAGACTGAAGTCTCTGGAACATCTCTGCCACAGAGGGTAGTTGAGGCCAGTTCATTGGCATGTTGGCCCTGTTTGTGGCTAAGGGGATCAGAGGTAATGGAGAGAAGGGGGTACGGGATACTGATTATCCACTTGGCCAGGGCTCGAAGGGCTGGAATGGCCTACTCCTGCACCTAATTTCTATTGTTTTTCTATCTATGTTTCTATGAACTTCTATGAGATCGTCAACGGGCCGAATGGCCTAATTCTGCTTCCCACGGCTCGTGAACCTCATGAATCAGTTTCAAATAACCCACATGGTAAAAGTTTGAGGATGAAGGCAAGGCTGGGAACTGCATCTTGAAGATGGCATCCTTGCCCGCAGAGCGCGGTTTGACCATGGTAACAACGAAACGCCGTCTGAACGCATAGCGAGAGAAGACGGTGGATTTCACACGATGAAGTCCGTCATGTGAGGTTTTACTGTCCTTGCAAGGAAAGTAAAGCCAAACTACGTCAGGAAAGGAGGGGCGTTACAAAAAAAAAAAATAATAATAATATAAATAAATTACAACAATAAAAAAATTCCCCCGAAAAAACGCGGTGGAATATTAGTTTTTAGTTTAGTTTGCACACCAAGCCAATTAACCCACAGAGTACCGTTCACACGAGTTCCATATTGTCCACGGTCTGGTCCACTACCTTCAGTTACATTCTGAGTTGCACTTTGGGAGGGCAAATGAAAGGAGAAAGTATACAATTAATGGCGGGACCCTTAAAGCCCTGTCCCACTGTACGAGTTCATTCCAAGAGCTCTCCCGCGTTTACCCTGATTCGAACTCGGAGATTTACGGTAATGGCCACCATCGTTAGGTACAATGTTGTAAAAATCCTTCACTGAGGTCTATCCGACTTACCTGCCCGTGCGAGTCTTACCCGATCACCTGCCGTTACGAGAGTCTTCCCGGCATACCTGGCCGGTAGCGAGTCTTTCCCGAGCTTACCTGCCGTTAGAGATCTTTCCCGAGAATCTCATTAGCTTGCCCGACTTCCCGAGTACCTGCCGTTAGCGAGTCTTCCCGAGTACCTGCCGTTAGCGAGTCTTCCCGAGTACCTGCCGTTAGCGAGTCTTCCCGAGCTTACCTGCCGTTAGCGAGTCTTCCCGTGAGTACCTGCCGTTAGCGAGTCTTCCCGAGTACCTGCCGTTAGCGAGTCTTCCCGAGTACCTGCCGTTAGCGAGTCTTCCCGAGTACCTGCCGTTAGCGAGTCTTCCCGAGCTTACCTGCCGTTAGCGAGTCTTCCCGAGTACCTGCCGTTAGCGAGTCTTCCCGAGTACCTGCCGTTAGCGAGTCTTCCCGAGTACCTGCCGTTAGCGAGTCTTCCCGAGTACCTGCCGTTAGCGAGTCTTCCCGAGTACCTGCCGTTAGCGAGTCTTCCCGAGTTACCTGCCGTTAGCGAGTCTTCCCGAGTACCTGCCGTTAGCGAGTCTTCCCGAGTACCTGCCGTTAGCGAGTCTTCCCGAGTACCTGCCGTTAGCGTTACGAGCTTAAAGAGACGTCCCCAGAGCATACCCCCTACTCCAACGTACCCCCTGCGTTCATTCTCCGTGCTTACCACGAGTTTGATTTTTTTTTAAACTCGGGAGATCCCTTGAATGAAACTCGCATCGTGGGACAGGGCTATTAACAGCATTGGAAAGAGTGGGCTTGTATTCACTGGAATTTAGAAGGATGAGAGGGGATCTTGTTGAAACGTATAAAAGTAAGGTGCAGTGATATTTGAGTTACCATGCAACCGTGCGAAGTGAAGAGGAACACCAGCACGGCTCGGACCGGCACGGACCGGAACGTGGAGCTCCCCTCGAGTCGGCCGCTTCTTACAGGAGACCGTGGGCTTCACGGTAAAGTAGCAATTACTTTAGTACCACTACTAAAGTACCATTGAATCATTGAAGTAGAGCACTAGAACAGGTGCTTGACCCACTGTGTGAGTATAGCGGCTGGGATGGTACGATACAGTCAGTCATAGTCATGAGGTTATAGAGCATGGGAACAGGCCCTTCGGCCCGACTTGTCTTACTATGCTAGAAGGATGAGGGGGATTCTTATAGAAACATATACAATTATAAAAGGACTGGACAAGCTAGATGCAGGAAAAATGTTCCCAATGTGGGGCGAGTCCAGAACCAGGGGCCACAGTCTTAGAATAAAGGGGAGGTCATTTAAGAGGTTTTTCACCCAGAAAGTTGTGAATTAATGGAATTCCCTGCTACAGAGGGCATTGGAGGCCAAGTCACCGGATGGATTTAAGAGAGAGTTAGATAGAGCTCTAGGGGCTGGTGGAGTCAAGGGATATGGGGAGAAGGCAGGCACGGGTTATTGATAGGGGATGATCAGCCATGATCACAATGAATGGCGGTGCTGGCTTGAACGGCCGAATGGCCTCCTCCGGCACCTATTTTCTATGTTTCTATGTTTCTATGCCAACCAAGATAGCCCCATTTGCCTGCGTTTATAGATTTGTACAAAATGATGGTGAGGCTGCACTTGTAGTATCAAATAGAAAGGAACTGGTTTAAACCAAAGATAGACACAAATTTCTGGAGTAACTCAGCGGTCAGGCAGCAACTCTGGAGAAAAAGGATGGGGCGTATTTCAGGGTGGGTCGGGTCTGATGGAGGGTCCCGGCCCAAAACGTCACCAATCCTTTCCCCCCAGAGATGCTGCCTGACCCGCAGAGTTACTCCAGCACTCTGTGTCTATCGTGGAGTATAGTCTTCGGTTTTGGCCGCCCTGTTGCAGGAGAGGTGCCGTTAAGCCGGAAATAATGCGGAGGAAATTTGCGACGATGTTGCTAAGACTTGAGGGTCTGAGTTACAGAAAGAATTTCGACAAGCTGGGACTTTATTTCTTACAGCACAGGAGACTGAGGAGCGATTTTCTAGTAGTGCAAAAAATCACGAGGGTCATAGATTGAGTGAATGAACACAGCTCCATCTACCCACAACAGGGAATCGCAGAGAATTGTGGACGCAGCCCAGACCGTCACACAAACCAACCTCCCTTCCATCGACTCCATCGACACCTCACGCTGCCTCGGCAAGGCCAGCAGCATCATCAAGGACCAGTCTCACCCCCGGTCACTCCCTCTTCTCCCCTCTCCCATCGGGCAAGAGGTACAGAAGTGTGAAAACGAACGCACACACCTCCAGATTCAGGGACAGTTTCTTCCCAGCTGTTATCAGGCAACTGAACCATCCTACCACCAACCAGAGAGCGGTCCTGAACTACTATCTACCTCATTGGTGACCCTCGGACTATCTTTGATCGGACTTTGCTGGCTTTACCTTGCACTAAACGTTATTCCCTTATCATGTATCTGTACACTGGAAATAGCTCGATTGTATAAAGGGTAGAAGGCCATTTAGAACGGAGATGAGGAAACACTTTTTCACACAGAGAGTTGTGACTCTGTGGAATTCTCTGCCTCAGGGGTCGGTGGAGGTCGGTTCTCTGGATACTTTGAAGACAGAGCTAGATAAGGCTCTTAAAGATAGCGGAGTCAGGGGATATCTGGAGAAGGCAGGAACGGGGTACTGATTGTGGATGATCAGCATGATCACATTGAATGGCCCAATTTCCGGTAGCCCTTGCTGTCTCCCCCCCTTCTCAGCTCTCCCTCAGCCCTCGGGCTCCTCCGCTTCCTTTCTCCTTTCTTCTCCCCCCCCCCCCCCCCCTTCCCTACATCAGTCTGAAGAGAAGGGTTCGACCCGAAACGCGCCTATATCCTTCGCTCCATAGATGGCTGCTGCACCCGCTGAGTTTTCTTTTCTCACAGCACTTTTTGTCCACGCTCGAATATAATCATGTATGGTCTTTCTGCTGACTGGATAGCGCGCAACAAAAGCTTTTCACTCTACCTCGTTTCACAGGACAATAATCTGATCTGAATACTATCTGTGTGAAAAAAAAAATTGCCTCTCAAAACGCTATTAAAATCTTTCCCACTCTCACCTTAAGCCTCTGTCCTGTGGTTCTTGGTTCCCCTAGTGTGGATACAATACTGTGCAGTCATCTACATATTCCCCTTGGGATTTTATACGCCCCATATAAGATCATCCCACTTCCTCCTGCGCACCCAGGAATAAAGTCCCAGCCTATTCAACATCTCCCTATAGCTCCGATCCTCAAATCCTGGCAACATCATTCTAAATCTTCTCTGCACAATTTTCCTCCTTGATAATATTCTTCCTCCAGCAGAATTGTTTCGATTCATGGATCATTTGATTCATTGATTACATGGTTTGGTGGGATATGGAGTTGAGTACAGGAGCAAAGAGGTCCTTCTGCAGTTGTACAGGGCCCTGGTGAGACCACACCTGGAGTATTGTGTGCAGTTTTGGTCCCCTAATTTGAGGAAGGACATTCTTGCTATTGAGGGAGTGCAGCGTAGGTTCACCAGGTTAATTCCCAGGATGGCGGGACTGGCATATGTTGAGAGAATGGAGCGGCTGGGCTTGTATACTCTGGAGTTTAGAAGGATGAGAGGGGATCTTATAAACATATAAGATTATTAAGGTTTAGGACACGCTAGAGGCAGGAAACATGTTCCCGATGTTGGGGGAGTCCAGAACCAGGGGCCACAGTTTAAGAATAAGGGGTAAGCCATTTAGAACGGAGATGAGGAAACACTTTTTCTCAGAGGGAGTTGTGAGTTTGTGGAATTCACTGCCTCTGAGGGCGGTGGAGGCCGGTTCTCTGGATGCTTTCAAGAGAGAGCTGGATAGGGCTCTTAAAGATAGTGGAGTCAGGGGGTATGGGGAGAAGGCAGGGACGGGGTACTGTTTGGGGATGATCAGCTATGATGGGGTGGGAGATTGCAACCTTCACATGGTCCACCCTGTTTCAACAAATGCAAATGCACAAGCAGAAGATGAAACAGAACAAGTTGGCTTGCACGCCACACGCGAGAAGCCGTTATCACATTGAATGGCGGTGCTGGCACGAAGGGCCGAATGGCCTACTCCTGCACCTATTGTCTATTGACCAAACGCAGGCAGGTGGGACTAGTGTAGCTGGGACGTGTTGGCCGGTGTGGGCAAGTCGGACCGGAGGACCTGTTTCCACGCTGTATCACTCCGTGACTGTTTTTTTTTAAATTCATCTTTTTGGAGTTATTTTGTAGTTTCACAGGTGATGCGGAGAGTCAGGATGAAGGGGGCAGGTGGTGGTGTTCGACACACAAGGGCGAAAGTCACAAACTCCATAAACCATCAGGGCTGGGTCCAAAACCAAACAAAACCAAACAAAACCCCCCACTAACATCGAGATCAGAATTGTCGACCCTCTGTGTAAAACCGGTCGAGAAAGTAACACTGGACTTACCGGCCTGGGCAAAATAATCGCCTGCCTTGCCGGACGTTGTTGGCCATCCTGAGATAGAGAGAGAGGGAAAAATAATGAGCATTGCAAAGTGTTTAAGAAGGAACTGCAGATGCTGGAAAATCGGAAAGCGCTGGAGAAACTCAGCGGGTGAGGCAGCATCTATGGAGCGAAGGAAATAGGCAACGTTTGCCTATTTCCTAAGGGGTTTCGGCCAGAAATGTTGCCTATTTCCTTCGCTCCATAGATGCTGCCTCACCCGCTGAGTTTCCCCAGCACTGTTGTCTGCCGAGGAGCACTGAAATCTGTTGTCATGTAATCCTTGCATCGGTTTCCTCGTTCAATTCCATTTTCGAGTTGGTATCAAAACAGCAAACACATTAAATCAGCAGTGAGTGTGTGTGGGATAGTGCTAGTGTGACAACAGACAATAGGTGCAGGAGTAGGCCATTCGGCCCTTCGAGCCAGCACCGCCATTCAATGTGATCGTGGCTGATCATCCCCAATCTTGTTCTCATATTTAGTTTTTACACTGTGCTCTCTCTGTATGTCTTTTTCTCTTTTCCATTTTTTATCTCCATTTTCAATTTTCCTATTTTTAATAATGTTAATCTGTATTATCATTTTTAACCAAAAGCCCTTCTCGGGACAAGTGTTGCGAATTAGCTTTGGCTAAAAACACTATGATGCATACATCAGACAACTGTTTCAAGTGTATCTATGCTTTTGTATCTGTCCCTATTTAAATAAACCTTTTTAAAAAAATTACAAAAATAAAATCAGTTCCCCGTTCCTGCCTTCTCCCCACATCCCCTGACCCCACTATTTTTAAGAGCCCCATCTAGTTCTCTCTTGAAAGGATCATTAAAATATTACAGTAGATCCAACATCCATTAAAAATCAACTAAGTTGATAACAATATCCATTAAAAAATCAACTAAAAATCAAATGGAGAGCAAGATGGACAAACTATTTAAGTTTAGCGTTTGTCTGAAGTCCCCTGGTTTCTGAAGAAGGGTCTCGACCCAAAACGTCGCCTGTCCCCTTGCCCCCAGAGATGCCGCCTGTCCCGCTGAGTTACTCCAGCATTTTGTGTCCTTGCCTTCCCTCTTTACACGTTGACTTTCCCGGCAAGGGTGAAACGCGGTTGGATGCAAGTATCGATGAGTGGGGGACTTCAGACAAAGTTGCAAGAAACTCCAAAATCAAAAAGTTGTTTTTGTTTTGCGAGCGGCTGATAGTAACTTACAGGTCGGGGCAGGGAGATCGCGTTGTAGTCGGTGTCCGCTTGGGCACCTCCAGCCCCCAGGGTCAGGCAGCAGGTCCCCAGTAAGAGGAGAGCGAACATGTTGAGCTGTGTGGGGGTGGCCGTGGTCTGAGACTGTGGGCAACACACCAGCCCAGGGCTGGAGGTGGGTCTTGGCATCAGCTCGTCTGCTCCCAACTCTCCCCTTCTCAGCCTTCTGAATCTTGCAGCCGGCAGGGCAGGGCAGTACTCTGCACACCGCCAACTTGGACAATTTTTGGAAACATTTCTTTTTTTTAAATTAAAAAAAATCAAGCCCAATTCACCTACAAACCGGCACGTCTCCAGGGCGTGGGAGAGAACGTACAAACTCCGTACAGACAGCGCTCGTAGGGTCTCTGGCGCTGCATTTTTGTTTGCTGTAAAAGGCAGCATCTCTGCCGCTGTGCCACCGTGACTGCCCCTCCCATTCCCCCCCCCCCCTCTTCCCCACCCCCCCCTCTCCCCCCACCCTCAATCCACCCCTCTCCCCACCACGTCTCCCTCCCCCTCTCTCCCCCTCTCTCTCTCTCCCCCTCTCTCTCCCCCTCTCTCTCCCCCCTCTGCCCCTCTCCCTCTCCCCCCTCTTCCCCCCCCCTCCACCCCTCTCCCCACCACTCTCCCTCCCCCTCTCTCTTAACCCCTCTCTCTGCCCCTCTCTCTGCCCCCTCCCTCTCCCCCTCCCACCCCCTCTCCCCCCTCGCTCTTAACCCCCCTCTTCCCCCCCCCAATCCACCCCCCTCTCCCCCCCCCCCCCCTCCCTCCCCCCTCTCTCTTAACCCCCTCTCCCCCCTCTCCCCCCCCCCCCTTCCCCCCCCCCTCCCTCCCCCCCCGTCTCCCCCCCCCCCGCTCTCCCCCCCCTCTCTCCCCCCCCCTCCCCCCTCTCTCTCCCCCTCTCTCTCCCCCCCTCTCTCTCCCCCTCTCTCTCCGCCTCTCTCTCCCCCCCTCTCCCCCCTCTCTCTCTCCCACCTCTCCCCTTTCTCTCCCCCCTACCCCCCTCTCTTCCCCCCTCTCCCCCTCTCTATCCCCCTCCTCTCTCCCCCTTCTCTCTCCCCATCCTCTCCCCCCCCTCTCCCCTCTCTCTGCCACCCCTCTCTGCCCCCCCTCTCTATCTCCCCCACTCTCTCCCCCCTCTTCTCCCCCCTCTTCTCTCCATCCCCCCTCTCCTCCCCCCCTCTTCTCCCTCCCCCTCTCTCCCCTCTTCTCCCCCCTCTTCTGCCCCCCCTCTTCTCCCCCCTCTTCTCCCCCACTATCCCCCCTCCATCCCCTCCCTCTCTCTCCCCCACTCTCGGAGGGGATCCTTTAAGATGAAGTGGGGAACAATTTAATAGAAACCTGAGGGGTAACATTTTCACACAGAGGGCGGTGGGTGCGTGGAACGAGCTGCCGGAGGAGGTAGTTGAGGCAGGGGCTATCCCAACGTTTAAGAAACATTAAGACGGGTACATGGATAGGACAGGTTTGGAGGGAAATGGGCCAAACGCAGACAGGTGGGACTAGTGTAGATAGGGCATGTTGGCTGGTGTGGGCAAGTTGGGCTGAAGGGCCTGTTTCCATGCTGTATCACTAGGAATAGACCAGGTAGATGCACAGAGTCCTTTGTGCAGTGTAGGGGGATTGAGAACTGGAGGATGTAGGTTTAAGGTGAGGGGGGGAAGATTTAATAGTGATATGAGGGGCAACATATTTTACACAAAGAGTCCATGACCCCACGACTTGCGTCCCATCTGGAGCCCTGTTGGCCGATGTTGGTCTGATTGAACTGATTTCAACGTGTGACTGAGTTCTGGTTTGCATCTGTGGGCAACACAATTCTCCGCTTGAATTGAACTAAGCCACGTTATTGGCAGCTCCGCCAAGAGCTGCTGTCTCTGACGCAAGGCTGGCCTGGGATCCTCAGCACCGCCAGCATCCGCGGTGAAGAAAGTCCTTGTGGGCAGACAACAGAAGAAGATTGACATCCAACCGTAAGGAGGTCTGGCATTACTGAGCACTCCATAAACACGGTGAACACTCGACCCGACAGAGGACATAGGCAGGGTCGCCAACTTTCTCACTCCCTGATCTCATTTATATCCATGGGAAAGAATCATAAAATAAGGGAAAATTACCGACAGCAATTCGGTACCTAAATACCGCACGTCTTTGGAGTGTGGGAGGAAACCGAAGATCTCAGAGAAAACCCACGCAGGTCACGGGGAGAGCGTGCAAACTCCGCACAGACAGCACCCGTAGCCAGGATCGAACCCGGGTTTCCGGCGCTGCGAGCGCTGTAAGGCAGCAACTCTACCGCTGCGTCACCCACTGTGGCTGCCCTAAGTTCACAATGCATAGAAGCAGAATCAGTCTATTCGGCCCATCGAGTCAACCCCACCCATCAATCATGGCTGAACTTTCCCTCGCAACCCCATTCTCCTGCCTTCTCCCCATAACCCCCGAGTACCTGTCAATCTCTACTTTGAAAATACCCAATGACTTGGTCTCCACAGCCGTCTTTAGTTGAGAGATACAGCTCGGAAACAGACCCAACAAGCCTGCGCTGACCAGCGATCCACACACACATTAACACTATCCTACACTAGGGGCAATTTTTATATTTATACTAAGCCAATTAGCCTGCAAACCTGGACGTCTTTAGAGTGTGGGAGGAAACCAAAGTACTCAGAGAAATCTCACGCAGGTCACGGGGAGAACGTATAAACTCTGTACAGACAGCACCCGTAGTCAGGATCGAACCTGGATCTCTGCCAGTGTAAGGCAGCAACTCTACCGCTGTGCCACCTGATAAATGGATTCCACGGATGCACCGTCCTCTGACTAAAAGGTCTTTCACTTTTCTGTTATGTTTTGCCCCTTTCACCTTTTATAGCTCTGTCCTTTACGGGCCTGTCCCACTTACGCAACTGCCGGCACCCGTCAGAGGTCGTTGCAGGTCGGCGGAAATTTTCACCATTTAGAAAATCCAGCGGCGACCAGAAAGACGCTACGACTCTTTGGGCGACTGAGGAGACGACTCACGACCGTACAGGAGACATGTCGCGGGGTGACGCCTGTATGGCCGTGAGTAGTCGCCCAAAGAGTCGTTCGTACCTTGTTCTGGTCGCCGCTGGATTTTCAACACGTTGAACATTTTCGGCGACCTGCAACGACCTCTGACGGGTGCTGGCAGTCGCCGAAAAAGTCGCGTAAGTGGGACAGGCCCATTAGTGTGGGGCATTCCCACCCTACGAAAGTGTTTCTGACTCTCTAATTACTGTGGGAGGTTACACGTAAAGTTTTTTTTCCAATACTCTTTTATTACCAGCCAACTTTCTTTCTGCTTGTCAATTTCCAAGGATATGGTTCTCCAGTTCCTAATCAAAACTCCATTGTAACAAATTTGTGAAATACAAATTGTGTTCCCAAATGCATTCGTCATGTTTCTGTCCAATTTGTCTTCTGGAAACAGGCGTCATCGAACCGTGTTCTACCCGTTGAAACGTACACAATAATGAAAGGCCTGGATAGAGTGGGTGTGGAGAGGATGCTTCCACTGGTGGGAGAGTCTAGGAGCAGAGGTCGCAGCCTCAGAATTAAAGGAGGAAGGAGGTGAGGAGGAGCTTCTTTAGTTAGAGGGCAGTTAATCTGTGGAACTCATTGCCACAGAGGGCTGTGGAGGCCAAGTCAGTGGATATTTTTAAGGCAGAGATAGATAAATTCTTGATCAGAACGGGTGTCAAGGCCAAGGGCTACAGGGAGAAGGCAGGAAAATGGGATTAGGAGGCAGAGATCAGCCATGTTTGAATGGCGGAGTAGGACTCGATGGGCCGAATGGCCAAATTCTACTATAACGTGGACTTGAATAACAGAGGTAAACTGTGTCCAATGTCTGAACAATCAATAAATACTGGCCTGATCAGGCCCACATTCTGAAAATTTAATAAAGATGAACAAATACCAGAACAGCTGGTTCATACAATAAGAATTGAATTAACATTGACGATGGCTATCACTGATTCACTTAATTAACTGTTTTTCAAATTCCCCAGCTGCTGGTATGAAATGTAACCCCGTGTATTTGGAAGTTAGTGCAGGTCTTCACACTATCACACGTTAGGGTGGCACGGAGGCGCAGCGGTAGAGTTGCTGCTTCACAGCGCCAGAGACCCAGGTTCGATCCTGACTACGGGCGCTGTCTGTGTGGAGTTTGTACGTTCTCCCCGTGACCTGCGTGGGTTTTCACCGGGATCTTCGGTTTCCTCCCGCACTCCAAAGACGTACAGGTTTGTAGGTTAATCGGCTTGGTATAAATGTAAAAATTGTCCCTAGTGTGCGTAGGATAGTATTAGTGTGCGGGGATCGCTGGTCGGCGCAGACCCAGTGGGCCGAAGGGCCTGTTTCAGTGCTGTATCTCTCAACTAAACTAAACTGAACTAAATGAGTGCATACTGGGTTGTCCTGGATAGGGAGAGAGAGGAGGGGGGAAGGAGTGGGTCATGACTGTGAAAAAATCCAAAGCTCATACCTTTCTGCTTAATATTTACCAAAAGCTTTTAGATAAGATAGTTCCATTATCATTTTTAAATCTCTCCACTGAATATCCATTTACTTGGAAACTGGCGCACAGCACTTCAGAGCGATGGTAATATTCCTTCCCCACCACTTGATGGGAGTCAATGAGTCACCTACTGTTCTCTGACTGATAGGAGACACATCAAGTGTGTTTACATTTGTACTGTTTCGCTCTGCGACCCCCATTGAAAATCTGCATTAATGCACGGATTGTAAGGTGGAGCATTCTGTTTAAAATCCAATCTTAAATTATTTAAAAAAAACACACACATTGCCCTCTGTGAGCTTCCATGCAAGGTAGGTAGGCCCTGCTATGTTCCTCTTGCTGACTAAAGTCTCCCTCTGCAGTATCGGCCGTGACTTGCGCCCAGTCTCAGAACTGGAGCCAAGAACAAGCTTTGAAACCGACTTCTTACCTTAGAGATAAAATGACCTTTGAAAGTGAATGACCGTGGGAAGATGAGTTTGTCTGGAGTCAACGTCAGTTATTTGCAGTCTGTCACTCTTTCTTAATCGATTTTTCGTGATAGTTGCGTTGGTTTAGTTTATCTTTGGTTTTAGTTTTGTTCAATTTATTATTGTCACCTTTACCGAGTTTAGAGATTCGGCGTGGAAACAAGCCTACCGAGTCCGCACCAACCAGGGATCACCCGTTCACACGATCGGCTTGGTAAAATTGTAAATCGCCCCCGGTGTGTGTGGGATAGTGCAAGTGTACGGGGTGATCGCTGGTCAGCACGGACTCAGTGGGCCAAAGGACCTGTGCCCGTTCTGTATCTCTAAATAAAAACTAGTTCTATGTCCTACACACTAGGGACAATTTACAAAAGCCAATTAATAGACAATCGACAATAGGTGCAGGAGTAGGCCATTCGGCCCTTGGAGCCAGCACCGCCATTCAATGTGATCATGGCTGATCATCCAACTCAGTACCCCGTTCCTGCCTTCTCCCCATATCCCCTGACTCCGCTATCTTTAAGAGCCCTATCTAGCTCTCTCTTGAAAGTATCCAGAGAACCTGCCTCCACCGCCCTCTGAGGCAGATAATTCCACAGACTCACCACTCTCTGTGTGAAAAAGTGTTTCCTCGTCTCAGTTCTAAATGGCCTACCCCGTATTCTTAAACTGTGGCCCCAGGTTCTGGACTCCCCCAACATCGGGAACATGTTTCCTGCCTCTAGCGTGTCCTAACCCTTAATAATCTTATATGTTTTAATAGGATCCCCTATCATTCTTCTAAACTCCAGAGTGTACAAGCCCAGCCGCTCCATTCTCTCAGCATATGACAGTCCCGCCATCCCGGGAATTAACCTGGTGAACCTACTCAATAGCAAGAATGCCCTTCCTCGAATTAGGGGACCAAAACTGCACACAATACTCCAGGTGTGGTCTCAACAAGGGTCCTGTACAACTGCTGAAGGACCTCTTTGCTCCTAAACTCAACTCCATATCCCACCATCTGGACTCCCCCAACCTCGGGAACATTAACCTATGAACCTGCACGTCTTTGGGATGTGGGAGGAAACCGGAGCACCCGGAGGAAACCCACGCGGTCCAGAGAGAAGGCGCAATCTCCGCACACAGACAGCTCCCGTTGCCAGTGTGCCACCGTACCTCTTCAAATTTAGTTCCGTTTAGTTTAGAAATGTGTGGAAACAGGCGGTCCCCGCACACTAGCGCTATCCTACACACGCTGGGGACAATTTTCCATTTTTACCAAAGCCAATTAACCTACAAACCCGCACGTCTTTGGGGTGTGGGGGGAAACCGGAGCACCCGGAGAAAACCCACGCAGGTCGCAGGGAGAACGTGCAAACTCCGCACAGACAGCACCCGAGGTCAGGATCGAACCCGGGTCCCTGGCGCTGTGAGGCAGCAACTCTACCGCTGCGCCACCGTGTCGCCCCGTACTTTTTCGAAGGAAAGTATTTCGAAGACAGTTTTAAGGAATAGTGACAGGTTTCTGAGGTAGTCAAAAGTGCTGGAGAAACTCAGCGGGTGCAGCAGCATCTATGGAGCGAAGGAAATAGGCAACGTTTCAGGCCGAAAACTCTTCCGGGTTTCAGCCCGAAACGTTGCCTATTTCCTTCTGTGTTCGGCCCGAAAACGTTGCCAATTTCCTTCGCTCCATAGATGCTGCCGCACCCGCTGAGTTACTCCAGCACTTTTGTCTACCTTCGACCTTCGAGTTTCTCCAGCATCTGCAGTTCCTTCTTAAACACAGTGACAGGTTTCTGCTGGCTATTTGGGTTAAACATGAACCTTGTGTGTTCTGTCTGTGTTACAAGAGTCAACCTTCACCTTGTTGCGCGTTGGCAGAAACATTCCATGAAGAATTAACTGGTGTCAGGGGAAGAATAGTTCTTGTTCTTCCCTTCCCATTCCCACACGGATCTCTCTGTCCTGGGCCTCCTCCACTGCCAGAGTGCAGCCGGCCACACGCAAACTGGAGGAGCAGCGCCTCATATTGAGTCATGCAGTGTGGAAACAGGCCCTTTGACCCCACTGCGACCAAGATTGCCCCATCCAAGCTAGTCCCATGTAGGGTCAAAGAGTGTTATAGTGTGGAAACAGGCCCTTCGGCCCAGCTTGTGCACACCGACCAACATGTCCCATCTACACTAGTCCCACTTGCCTGCGTTTGGCCCTTATCCCTCTAAACCTGTACTATCCATGTTTCTTAAACGTTATGATAGTCCCAGCCTCAACTACCTCCTCCAGCAGCTCGTTCCATACACCCACCACCCTCTGTGTGAATAAGTTGCCCCTCAGGTTCCTATTAAATCTTTCCCCCTACACCTTAAACCTATGTCCTCTGGTCCTCGATTCCCCTACTCTGGGTGAGAGAATCTGAGCGTCTACCCGATCTATTCCCCTCATGACGTTATACACCTCTGCAGGACCACCTCTCAGCATCCTGTGCTCCAAGGGATAGCATCCCAGCCTGCTCAACCTCTCCCTGTAGCTCCGGTCCTGGCAACATCCTGGTAAATTTACTCTGCTCTCGTTCCAGCTTAATGACACCCCTCCAATGAGTTGATAGAACATAGAACAGTGCAGCACTGGAACAGCCCCTTCGGCCCATCGTATCTGTGCAGAATGTGATGCCAAGACCAACATTATTAGTCTTCATTGAATCCTTATCTCTCCATTCCCTGCGTGAACTGCTCCTTTCCAAAAGTCTCTTAAGTTCCACTATCGTATCTGCCTCCATCACCAATCCCGGTACTGCATTCTTGACATGAGTTCCTCCTGCACTTTGCGTTTTGCACAATATTCCAGCATCTGCGGTTCCTTTTGCCTCCATCCTACCGCTGATATTTATGTGTGATCCATCTCTCCTCGGCCACTGGAGGGCAGCAAAGAGTCAACCGCATCCATTCATGTTCATAAGTTCTGGGAGCTGAATTAGGCCGTTCGGCCCATCGAGTCTCCTCCCCCATTCAATCATGGCTGATCTATCTTTCCCTCCCAACCCCATTCTCCTGCTTTCTCCCCTTTACACCTGACACCCGTACTAATCAATAAATCTGTCAATCTCCCCTTTAAAGATATCCACTGACTTGGCCTTCACAGCCGTCTGTGGCAATGAATTCCACAGATTCACCACCCCTGACTAAAGAAATTCCTCCTCATCTCGTTTGTAAAGGAATGTCCTTTTATTCTGAGGCTGTGGCCTCTGGTCCTAGACTCTCCCACTAGTGGAAACATCCTCTCCACATCCACTCTATCCAGGCCTTTCGCTATTCAGTATGTTTCAAAGAAGTCCCCCCTCACTCTTCTAAACTCCAGCGAGTTCAGGACCAGTGCCGACAAACGCTCATCATGTGTTAACCCACTCATTCCTGGGATCGTTCTCGTAAACCTTCTCTGAACCCTCTCTAGAGCCGGCATATCTTGAGTTGCCAACTGTCCTGTATTAGCTGGGACATCCTGTATTTTGGGCTAAATTGGTTTGTCCTGTACGGGACCACCCTTGTCCTTTTATCCTGTCCACTGTCAGATAACTGCTATCTATCCAGAAGTTGTGCAGCCCATGGAGTGCAGCAGCAGCAGCAGCAGAGCCTCGCCCGTGGCCCCGTCGGTCGGTCGGCAGCCCGGCCAGCTGTGCGATCTTCGGACCTTCGCTTACCGCCGACACCACCACCGCCCCTCCTTCTCACGGCCGATCATCGGTTCATGAGTTGGACGGGGCAAGTGATGTCGCGCGGCCCCCGGGCCAAAACTCCTCAGCTGGCCCGCCGGCTGGGCTTTGTGTGCAGTCCAGCACCCGGGGCCAACTCATCACTCACCCAGCCACAGCCGAGTCGGGCAGCCAATTGCCGTGGGGAATTTGTCCCTTACTTTGACCTTTTGTCCATATGAAGAAAGACTTACTCGGCTGTACTCGCTGGCAGTAAGAAGTGACGTGAGAGACTTACAAAAACTTAAGGGGTTCTAGATGCAGACAAATTGTTTCCGATGTTAGGGTTCAGGAAAAGGGGTCACAGTTTAAGGATAAGGGGAAGTCTTTTAGGACCGAGATGAGAAAATCGTTTTTCACACAGAGAGTGGTGAATCTGTGGAATTCTCTGTCACAGAAGGTAGTTGAGGCCAGTTCGTTGGCCATATTTAAGAGGGAGTTGGATGTGCCCCTTGTGGCTGAAGGGATCAGGGGGTATGGAGAGAAGGCAGGTACAGGATATTGAGTTGGATGATCAGCCATGATCATATTGAATGGCGGTGCAGGCTCGAAGGGCCGAATGGCCTACTCCTGCACCTAATTTCTATGTTTTCTATGTTTCTATGTTTCTATCCTTCCTCAGATATGGGGCCCAAAACTGCTCACAATATTCCAAATGCGGCCTGACCAGCACCTTATAGAGCCTCAGCATTACATCCCTGTTTTTTTTAATATTTGAGGAAAGAGAATTGGTTTTAGTGTAATCTCTAATCTGACTGACAACGACACTCTCTCTCTGTTACTCCCCTGGAGTGCTGCACTCCCCCTGAATTCTGGTGGCCCGTCTCATTGTCTCGGAGTGTGGGTAATCAAATTAGATAAGTCTACCAAATTAGTTTTGTGTTCCGTAATGCATGTCAATGAGCTGGAAGGGGCGCAGAGACGATGTTTTCAAGAGGGAGTTAGATTTAACTCTTCGGGCTAAAGGAACCAAGAGATATGGGAAGGTAGACAAAAATGCTGGAGAAACTCAGCGGGTGAGGCAGCATCTATGGAGCGAAGGAATAGGTGACGTTTCGGGTCGATCTCGACCCGAGACGTCACTTATTCCTTTTGCTCTGGTATTTTATTTAATTCACATGTTTAATCGATAATGTTTTATTATTAATGTTTAATGTTTTAGGTGTCATTCCTCACTGCCACTGTATGTCATGTTCTCACTTGCGGGCGGAGCTCCAAGGCAAATTCCTTGTAGGTGAATACTTGGCCAATAAACTTATTCATTCATTCATTCAATATTCATTCAATATATCCAATGTTTCTATGTTAAGATTTACGAGGATGTTGCCAGCACTCGAGGGTGTGAGCTACAGGGAGAGGTTGAGCAGGCTGGGACTCTATTCCTTGGAGCGCAGGAGGATGAGGGGTGATCTTATTGAGGTGCACAAAATCAAGAGGGGAATAGATCGATAAGGTGAATGAGGAGGGTTTTTTACCCCGAATGAAGAACCAGAAGATGTGGATTTAAGGTGAGAGAGGGAAAGATTTAATAAGAACCTGAGATTTAATAAGAACCTCATGAGGGGAAACTTTTCCATTCAGAGTTCTGATGGGTGTATGGAACGAGCTGCCAGAGCAGGTGGTTGAGGCAGGTATCACAATGTATAAGACCCTTGGACAGGTACATGGATAGGAAAGGTTTGGAGGGATATGGGAAAAACGTAGGCAGGTGGGACTAGCTTAGAGTGGCCATTTTGGTCGGAGTGGGCAGGTTGGGCTGAAGGACCGGTGTCCGTGCCTCTGTGACTCAACAGAGTTCAGATCTCACCTGAAGACAGGCACCTGGAGTATTGTGCGCAGTTTTGGTCCCCTAATTTGAGGAAGGACATTCTTGCAATTGAGGGAGTGCAGCGTAGGTTTACAAGGTTAATTCCCGGGATGGCGGGACTGTCATACGCTGAGAGAATGGAGCGGCTGGGCTTGTACACTCTGTAGTTTAGAAGGGATCTTATTGAAACATATAAGATCGTTAAGAGGCAGGAAACATGTTCTTGATGTTGGGGGAGTCTGGAACCAGGGGCCACAGTTTAAGAATAAGGAGTAAGCCATTTAGAACAGAGACGAAGAAACACTTTTTCTCACAGAGAGATGTGAGTCTGTGGAATTCTCTGCCTCAGAGGGCGGTGGAGGCAGGTTCTCTGGATAAGGGAAGAAGGCAGGAACGGGGTACTGATTGTGGATGATCAGCATGATCACATCAAATGGCGGTGCTGGCTCAAAGGGCCGAATGGCCTACTCCTGCACCTATTGTCTATTGTTTATTGTCTAAAAAGCTGAAGTAACTCAGCGGGACAGGCAGCATTTCTGGAGAGGAATTGGAGACGTTTCGGGTCGACACCCTTCTTCAGGCGGATGTCGGGAGGGGCTTACGCGGGGATCGCTGGTCGGCACGGACTTGGTGGGCCGAAGGGCCTGTTTCCGTGCTGTATCTCTCAACTAAACTAAACTAAACTATGAAAGGAAGCTTTCTTTATCATATTCTACGCCTTCTTGTATAAAATGCACCAGGTTTCCCTCAGTCACGGAGTTTGTTTCATTTGTTGAACTCCATGGTTAAAACTCTAAAGCAACTGCAAAGATTCTGCAAATCAAAAGGAAAATCAATCAGGCATTCACTGGTTATCTTCTGAAAGTACCAGAGGACAACATGATGTTTATACAACCTCTGCCGCTTATTTAGCTGTTTTGTAACATACTCAGGACAAATATTGACCATAGCTCTGGGGGGGGAGTGTTCATTGGATGAAGAAAGGGCCTTCAGCAGTAACCTCTTCGTGTGGCTTTGCTCAAAGTTATAAGAGAACTGTTGGATCTAGAGCTGGTCTCACTCACATCGGTGTGGGAGCTTTGTCGGAGAACATGAAACACCTTATCCTGCTTGCGTGGGTCTTCCTCACACGTGAAGCGCAAGGCCTCCATATCATTGCCGGTGACTTCAGTGAGCTGCAGGTAAGTGTTGAAAATAAGTGTGGGCGGCAGGGTGGCGTAGCGGTACCCAGAGACCCGGGTTCCATCCTGACCTCGGCTGCCGTCTGTGTGTGTGTGGAGTTTGCACGTTCTCGCGTGGGTTTTCTCTGGGTGCTCCGGTTTTCTCCCAAAGACGTACAGGTTCGTAGGGTGACGTTTCACAGAGTGCTGGAGTAACTCAGCGGGTGAGGCAGCATCTGTGGAGAACATGGATAGGTGACGTTTCACAGAGTGCTGGAGTAACTCAGCGGGTCAGGCAGCATCTGTGGAGAACATGGATAGGTGACGTTTCACAGAGTGCTGGAGTAACTCAGCGGGTCAGGCAGCATCTGTGGAGAAACAGGGATAGGTGACGTTTCACAGAGTGCTGGACCCGTAACTCAGCGGGTCAGGCAGCATCTGTGGAGAACATGGATAGGTGACGTTTCACAGAGTGCTGGAGTAACTCAGCGGGTCAGGCAGCATCTGTGGAGAACATGGATAGGTGACGTTTCACAGAGTGCTGGAGTAACTCAGCGGGTCAGGCAGCATCTGTGGAGAACATGGATAGGTGACGTTTCACAGAGTGCTGGAGTAACTCAGCGGGTCAGGCAGCAACTGTGGAGACAAGGAACGGGTGAAGTTTTGGGTTGAGAGGAAGGGTCTCGACCTGAAACGCCACCCATTCCTTCTCTCCTGAGATGCTGCTGACCCGCTGAGTTACTCCAGCATTTTGCGTCTATCTTCAGTTCTGCAGTTCTAACCAGCATCTGCAGTTCCTTTGTAGGTGTGTAGATTAATTGGCATCTGTAAATAGTAAATTCTCCCTAGTGTGTGTAGGATAGCGCTAGTGCACATGGTAATCGCTGGACGGTGCGGACTCGGTGGGCCGAAGGGCCTGTTTCCACGCTGTATCTCTAAAAGCCTAATGTCTAAAAGTTCAATTTCCATCATTACAAGAGGCATAGATTGGATAGATGCTCAGAATATGTCACCTAGTGTGCAATTGTAAAGAGGGCATAGTTTAAGGTGAGAGGGGTAAAGTTTAGAGGAGATTTTACACAGAGGTTGGTGGGCATTTGGAGGCAGCTATAATGGGGATAACTGACTGATCAGACTTCAATGTCAGAGAGAGTGGTGAGTCTGTGGAATTCTCTGCCTCAGAGGGCGGTGGAGGCGGTTCTCTGGATACTTTCAAGAGAGAGCTAGATAGGGCTCTTAAAGATAGCGGAGTCAGTGGATATGGGGAGAAGGCAGGAACGGGGTACTGATTGGGGATGATCAGCCATGATCACATTGAATGGCTGTGCTGGCTTGAAGGGCCAAATGGCCTACTCCTGCACCTATTGTCTATTGTCTTTAAAGTTGTCTCTTTGCACTAAATGCTGCACCCTTTCCCCTTCATCTGTGCGCTGTGCATGGCTTGATGGCATTCATGTGTAGGAAAGAACTGCAGATGCAGGTTTGAGCCGTAGATAGGCACAGAATGCTGGAGTAACTCAGCGGGTCAGGCAGCATCTCTGGAGAACATGGAGAGGTGACGTTTCACAGATTTCGACCTGAAACATCAGCTATTCCTTCTCTCCTGAGATGCTGTCTGACCCGCTGAGTTACTCCAGCATTTTGCGTCTAACCATCCTGTATTTGTTTATGATGAAGGTTTAATGAAACCTTTTTAACTCACGAAAATATCTCTGTGGTTGTGACACAAGGAACTGTTAACGCTATAATCTTGAGTAAAGTACAGAGTGCTGGAGTAACTCAGCGGGTCAGGCAGCATCCGTGGAGGGATTAGACAGACAACGTTTCGAGTCAGGACCTTCCTTCAGACGGGTCTTCTTCTTTCGTGTCCATCTTCCATGTTTCAAATTTTGATCGCTGTCATCGTCCGTCCTGAATGGTCGCTAGCCTCCGGTGACAATCAGTGGGAGCCATCACTTGTCATAGTAGATGATGGTGGTAGCAGAATTAGCAGTTTCAGTTCCAGTTTCCAGCCCTGCGATGTGGATTCTTCTGCTGTGGGGCATCAGACTAGTCTGGACCCGACTTTTGAGTTTGAAGAAGGGTCCCAACCCAAAACGTCACCTGTCCATTTCCCTCCACAGATGCTGCCTGACCCGCTGAGTTACTCCAGCACTCTGTGAAACGTCACCTATCCATGTTCTCCACAGATGCTGCCTGACCCGCTGAGTTACTCCAGCACTCTGTGAAACGTCACCTATCCATGCTCTCCACAGATGCTGCCTGACCCGCTGAGTTACTCCAGCACTCTGTGTGTGACTCTGTATCTATGCTGTTGTTTAACGTCAGTAATAAACTCTTTATCCTTTGCCAGGGTCTTGCAGTCCCTGAAGCTGATACGCTGGAAGATGCCCCTCCCGCAAATATAAACACGTACGAGGAACGTCACAAGGTAGGTGAAAGTCTAATTCATCAGCCGGTGGTGTACTGTCATAATTGGAGTTTAGAGATACAGCACGGAAACAGGCCCTTCGCCCAGCGAGCCTGCACCGACCAGTGATCCCCGCACACTAACACTACCTTACTCTGGGCACAGTATTTATATTTACACCAAGCCAATTAACCAACAAACAATAGACAATAGACAATAGATACAGGAGTAGGGCATTCGGCCCCTTCGAGCCTGCACCGCCATTCAATGTGATCATGGCTGATCATCCCCAATCAGTACCCCGTTCCTGCCTTCTCCCCATATCCCCTGACTCCGCTATCTTCAAGAGCCCTATCTAGCTCTCTCTTGAAAGTATCCAGAGAACCTGCCTCCACCGCCCTCTGAGGCAGAGAATTCCACAGACTGCACATACTTGGAGCATGGGAGGAAACTGAAGTTCTCAGAGAAACCAGTGCACAGACACTGCGCAGACAGCACCCTTAGCTAGGATCGAACCCGCGTCTCTGGCGCTGTGAGCGCTGTCAGCCAGCAACTCCACTGACGCACCACAATGTGTTCACTTTCAAATTAACGGGTGGATCATAATCTGGAGACATCGAAATTGGTCTTTATTCTCTGGAAAGATGAATGTCTCTTGTTTTACCAGCTGATATAGTGTCATAGAGTCTAGTTTAGTTTAGAGATACAGCGCGGTAACAGGCCCTTCGGCCCACTGAGTCCGCGCCGACCAGCGATCCCCGCACACTAACACCGTCCTACACACACTGGGGACAATTTTCACATTTATACCAAGCCAATTAACCTACAAACCTGTACGTTTTTGGAGAGTGGGAGGAAACCAAAGATCTCGGAGAAAACCCACGCTGGTCACCGGAGAACGTACAAACTCCGTTCAGACAGCTCCCGTCGTCGGGATCGAACCCGGGTTCCGGCGCTGCATTTGCTGCAAAGCCCCTGTCCCACTTTCACGACCTAATTCGCGACCTCTGCCGAGTTTGCCCTTGACTCATACTCGCAGCATGGTCGTCACGAGGTCGTAGGTGGGTCGTAGGTAGGCCGTGATGCTAGTCGTAGGTGCTCGTGGCATCAAGTAGGTCGGGGCGTTTTTCTAGCCTGATGAAAAATGTCCACGAGTGAAAAAGGTGGTGAATTAGGTGGTGAAAGTGGGACGGGGGCTTTAGCCAGCAAGTCTACCGCTGCGCCACCGTGACTGGGGTCATCGCCTCATACAGTGTTACAACGCGGAAACAGGACCTTCGGCCCAACTTGCCCACACCGACCAACACGCCCCATCTACACTCGTCCCACCTGCCCGCGTTTGGCCCATGTCCCTCTAAACCTGTCTAACACTGTGGGGTTGCATCACATTGCTTGGTTTGGGAACAGCTCTGTACAAGGCCACAAGACCTTCACCACCATCTCCCATCATCCTGCCGTTTTACCCTAATTGTCTTTATTGTTGCGGTTTAGACTTTAAACTTTAGGGACACAGTGTGGTAACAGGCCCACCGAATCCGCGCTGACCGGCGATCACCGAGTCAGGAATTTGACAACGGGGGGTTAAAACGGAATGTATCTCTGAGATGACGACTTGAATCGGAACCAAACTCACGTGAATGAAACACTCCGCTAATGGCCCTTTCACCGTTCCTGTCCAGAAATGGATGTAATATTTTCCCCTCGGTATTTAGTTGAGATAATGTTTATGCTACGTTGCCTTCTTCAGACTTTAGAGATACATCATGGGAACAGGCCCTTCGGCCCGCCGAGTCTGTGCCGACCCTCGGTCAACCCCTACACGAGCACGATCCTACACACACCAGGGACATTTTACTATTTACCAAAGCCAATTAACCCACAAACCTGCACGCCTTTGGAGTGCGGGGGGAAACCGGAGCGCCCGGAGAAAACCCACGTGGGTCACAAGAGCCGTATGGCCTAATTCTGCTCCTGTCACGTGAACTTATGAACATATTTTAATAGACAATAGACAATAGGTGCAGGAGTAGGCCATTTGGCCCTTCGAGCCAACACCGCTATTCAACGTGATCATGGCTGATCATCCCCAATCAGTACCCCATTCCTGCCTTCTCCCCATATCCCCTGACTCCGCTATTTTTAAGAGCCCTATCTAGCTCTCTCTTGAAAGCATCCAGAGAACCGGCCTCCACCGCCCTCTGAGGCAGAGAATTCCACAGACTCACCACTCTCTGTGAGAAAAAGTGTTTCCTCGTCTCCGTTCTAAATGGCTTACTCCTTATTCTTAAACTGTGGCCCCTGGTTCTGGACTCCCCCAACATCGGGAACATGTTTCCTGCCTCTAGCGTGTCCAAACCCTTAACAATCTTATATGTTTCAATAAAATCCCCTCTCATCCTTCTAAACTCCAGAGTGTACAAGCCCAGCTGCTCCATTCTCTCAGCATATGACAGTCCCGCCATCCCGGGAATTAACCTTGTAAACCTACGCTGCACTCCCTCAATAATGTGTAATAACACATTAAAATTAAAATATTTCATATTGCATCCTTGTGTTTGGCAGAGAAGTGAAGACGGAGGAGAGGACGATAAGGAGGAGGTAAGATTTCTCTTTAGGTTCGACCTGCTGTGTTTGAAGTTTCTGATCGGTTTAACCATTACCAAACTACTGACAGTGATGTTGACTCAACCAGTGGGCTATTGACATCTTTGCCCTGACTGCTATTTTGCTTTGGTAAATTATTAATATGAACAAGCAACGCAAGTTTGCTCCTTGTACATTTATTGCTGACGGGTGAAAGGTTGGCTGGGTTGTTACGTGAAACTCAGTCAGTTTTCACCCACAAGGTGGAAGGGCAATTGATTCATTTCATATTATTCCATCCTTCTTCCGAGCATTGGGTTTGATGAATGGACCGATGAGTTCACAAGTTCATACGCGATAGGAGCAGAATTAGGCCATTCGGCCCATCAAGTCTACTCCACCATTCAATCATGGCTGATCTATCTCTCCCTCCTAACCCCATTCTCCTGCCTTCTCCCCATAACCCCCGACACCCGTACTAATCAAGAATCTGTCTATCTCGGCCTTAAAAATATCCACTGACTTGGCCTCCACAGCCAACTGTGGCAGAGAATTCCACAGATTCACCACCCTCTGACTAAAGAAAGTCCTCCTCATCTCCTTCCGAAAGGTACATCCTTTTATTCTGAGGCTGTGCCCTCTGGTCCTAGACTCTCCCACTAGTGGAAACATCCAGGCCTTTCACACTATTCGGTAAGTTTAAATGAGGTGTCCCCTCATCCTTCTAAACTCCAGCGAGTGCAGGCCTAGTGAGTTTATGAATGGAAGAATGAACGGGTTACAGGATTTAATCTTATATGTTTCAATGAGATCTCCTCTCATCCTTCTTACCCCTTATTCTTAAACTGTGGTCCCTGGTTCTGGACTCCCCCAACATCGGGAACATGTTTCCTGCCTCTTAACAATCTTATATGTTTCAATAAGATCTCCTCTAAACTCCAGAGTGTACAAGCCCAGCCGCTCCATTCTCTTAGCTTATGACAGTCCCGCCATCCCGGGAATTAACCTTGTAAACCTACGCTGCACTCCCTCAATAGCAAGAATGTCCTTCCTCAAATTAGGGGACCAAAACTGCACACAATACTCCAGGTTAAAATAAACGATGCCTGTGTTTATGAATCTCTTCCTTTAACCAAACAGGATCTGACTGACGACCACTTCATCATCCAAAGCTACAAAGTGAAGTCCATCATTACGTCTCGCTTTGCTGAAACGGTCTTTAGCACAAAGGTTCGCAACAAGGAAACGACAGCGCAGAACGTGGAATTCAACCTACGGATTCCCAAGGGAGCATACATCACCAATTTCACCATGTGAGTCAAGGGGCGGCAGGGTGGTGCAGCGGGTAGAGCTGCTGCCCCACAGCGCCAGAGACCCGGGTTCGATCCTGACCTCGGGTGCTGTCAGTACGGAGTTTTTTACTTTCTTCCCCCGCGACCTGCGTGAGTTTCCTCCAGGTGCTCCGGTTTCCTCCCAGGCTCCAATGAGGTGCACGTTTGTCGGTTGTGCAGCGAGGAGCTGCAGATGAGGAAATGTTTAAGAAGGAACTGCAGGTGCTGAACAAATCGAAAGTAGTCAAAGAAATGCTGGAGAAACTCAGCGGGTGAGGCAGCATCTATGGAGCGAAGGAATAGGTGACGTTTCAGAACCCGAAACACTCCATAGATGCTGCCTCACCCACTGAGTTTCTCCAGCATTTTTGTCTACCTTAAACTTTATTCCCTTATCAAGGAATAGGTGACGTTCAGGGGAGTGGGGGGGGGGGGGGTGGAAAGAAAGGAAGAGACGGAGACAGTGGGCTGTGGGAGAGCTGGGAAGGGGTAGGGGAAGTAGGGAGAAACCAAGGACTACCTGAAATTAGCGATAACATTTACACACAAAGGATGGTGGGTGTATGGAACGAGCTGCCGTAGTAGGTAGTTGAGGCAACATTTAAGAAACATTTGGACATGTACATGGATAGGACAGGTTTAGAGGGATTTGGCCTAAACGCAGGCAGGTGGGGCTAGTGTAGATGGTACAAGTTAGTCAGTGTGGGCAGGTTGGGCTGAAGGGATTTGGCCTGAACACAGGCAGGTGGGGCTAGTGTAGATGGGACAAGTTAGTCAGTGGGCAGGTTGGGCTGAAGGGATTTGGCCTAAACACAGGCGGTGGGGCTAGTGTAGATGGGACAAGTTAGTCAGTGTGGGCAGGTTGGGCTGAAGGGATTTGGCCTGAACACAGGCAGGTGGGGCTAGTGTAGATGGGACAAGTTAGTCAGTGTGGGCAGGTTGGGCTGAAGGGCCTGTTTCCACACTGTGTAGCTCTTCCAAGATTTAGCTCCGGGCTAAGGGAATCAAGGGATATGGGGAAAAACTCGGAATGGGGTACTGATTTTGGATGATCAGCCATGATCATATTGAATGGAGGTGCTGGCTCAAAGGGCCGAATGGCCTACACCTGCACCTATTTTCTATGTTTCGATGACTCTGTAGATACAAAGTGCTGGAATAACTCAACAGGTCAGGCAGCATCTCTGGAGAAGGACACAAAAAGCTGGAGTAACTCAGCGGGACGATCTTCGGTTTAAACCAGCATCTCTGGAGAACATGGAGATGTGACATTTCGGGCCAGAATTGTCTGAAGAAGGGTTCAAACGAGAAACATCACCGATCCTATTTCTCCAGAGTTGCTGCCTGACCCGCTGAGTTACTCCAGCACTCCAGATAGACAATCTTCAGGTTTGTAGGTTAATTGGCTTTGGTAAAAATTGTAAATTGTCCCTAGTGTGTGGCTCAGTGCCAGAGTACGGGGTGATCGCTGGTTGGCGCGGGTTTCCTCCGGGTGCTCCGGTTTCCTCCCACTATCCAAAGACGTACAGGTTTGGAAGTTAATTGGCTGCGGTAAAAATTGTAAATTGTCCCTAATGTGTGTAGGATAGGGCTAGTGTACGGGGTGATCACTGGTCGGCGAGGACTTGGTGGGCCGAAGGGCCTGTTTTTACTCTGTGTCTCTAATCTAAACTAAACTAAACTGATCTAAATGAAACTAAACTAAACTAAAAGAAAATAAAAGAAAATAACATAATATATGTTGAGGCCTCTGTATCTCTAAACTAAAATTAATAAAGCATTATTTTGTTGTGAATCTTTCTTTTAACAGACATTCACCTTTATTCACAATTTTACTGAGAAAATATTTAGGATATTTGCGAAAAATGTGGACTTTGGATTTTTTTGTTTTCCTATCTATTTGCTATTGCAAATACTCTTGTTGACTGTTCAATGGCCCCCGGCATTTAACATTGTTAAGTGCAAGTAGATTAACAAAAACATTGTTTTAAAGGACAGTTACACAGTGAAAATTACTTCAAAGTGAACTCTAGAACAAGCAGATGTGTGGGTCTTGAACACAAGGTGCTGAGTAACTCAGCGGTTCAGGCAGCATCTGTGGAGAACATGGATCGGTGACGTTTCACAGAGTGCTGGAGTAACTCAGCGGGTCAGGCAGCATCTGTGGAGAACATGGATAGGTGACGTTTCACAGAGTGCTGGAGTAACTCAGCGGGTCAGGCAGCATCTGTGGAGAACATGGATAGGTGACGTTTTGGGTTCCCGATGCAGGCGACTCCCAGGCTGCTGTAGGGCCTTCCTCCGTCGCCCTCGACCAGATTGGCCCGTGGACCAACGTCCCTCTCCTCTCCTCGCCCGGCCACCTTTGTGTCCCGAGTACGCCTCCTGCTGCCGACCTTGAAGGCGCTGGAAGCATTGCCCTGGCTCACCCTCCCACCGGCCCCTGCGCCTCGCGTCCAACCTCTACAGCTTCCTCCCGGTTAAGCCGACCCACGACCGGTCACCTATTCCTTCAGGCGGGTTCCCGGTTCTGCATCCTCCACAGATGCTGCCTGACCCGCTGAGTTACTCCAGCACTCTGTGTTCCATGTGTCTCCAGCTGTCTTGTGCTAAAGCCTTTACTTAACCTCCTGCCAGACTTGAAATCCGAATTTTAACTCAATCCGCGCAGTATTAATGTTGGCACCAGTTTGATATTAGCATCTGTAATGAGTTACAGTGAGAAACTTTGTTTTGCCTGCTATCCAGCCTAATATTATCCACTGTTTCCAAAAGGTTTCCCATGCCTGATACTAACAACATATTTCTTTAATTTATGCCGTATCTGAGGAGGGATGTGCTGCCGTTCAGAGGAGGTTTACGAGAACGATCCCAGGAATGAGTGGGTTAACCTATGATGAGCGTTTGACGGCACCGGGCCTGTACTCGCTGGAGTTTAGAAGGATGAGGGGAAACCTCATTGAAACTTACCGAATAGTGAAAAGCCTGGATAGAGTGGATGTGAGGAGGATGTTTCCACAAGTGGGAGAGTCTAGGACCAGAGGGCATGGCCACAGAATAAAAGGATGTATATTTAGGAAGAAGATGAGGAGGAATTTCTTGAATCAGATGGTGGTGAATCTGTGGAATTCTTTGCCACAGGCAGCGGTGGAGGCCAGGTCAGTGGATATATTTAAGGCAGAGATTGACAGATTCTTGATGAGGTTTCAGGTGCTATGGGGAGAAGGCAGGAGAATGGGGTTAAGATGGAACGGTAGATCAGCCATGATTGAATGGGGGGGCAGACTTGATGGGCCGAATGGACTAATTCTGCTCCAAGACCTTATGAACTATGAAATTGAAAACCGTTCGTCTTATCTCACGCAGGACTGTGAACGATATAACGTTTGTTGGATCAGTGATGGAAAAGAGCTTTGCCAGACGACTGTATGCAGACGCAAGAACTCAGGGGAAGGCCGCTGGGATCATCAGGTGAAACTTTGCTTGCTCTTCTACATACACAGTTTAAGTAATGGATCAGTCTGGTGTACAAAATCAGGAGAGGAATAGATAGAAACAGAGAAACTAGGTGCATGGGTAGGCCATTCGGCCCTTCGAGCCAGCACCGCCATTCAATATGATCATGGCCGATCATCCAAAATCAGTACCCTGTTCCTGCTTTTTCCTCATATCCCTTGATTCCGTTATCCCTTAGAGCTAAGTATAACTCTCTCTTGAAAACATCCAGTGAATTGGCCTCCACTGCCTTCTGTGGCAGAGAATTCTAGAACTCTCTGGGTGAAAAGGTTTTTTCTCATCTCAGGCCTACCCCTTATTCTTAAACTGTGTGTAATCAGAATCTTAACCCTGATTCTGGACTCCCCCAACATGGGGGAACATTTTTCCTGCATCTAGCCTGTCCAATCCCTTTAGAATGGGTAAACACACTGAGTTTGGTTTAGTTTAGTTTCGTTTTAGAGATACAGCGTGGAAACAGGCTCTCTGGCCCACCGAGTCCGCGCCGACCAGCGATCCCCGCACACTAGCACTACCCTACACACACTAAGAACAATTTAGAATTTTACTTCGGAGTCACGTGAGTGACTACGTGAAGAAGCCCCGCCAGGCACATGCGCGTCATTACGTCCGACGCCTGGCGAACCGGCGGGCTGGAGAGCTCAGCTCCACCAGCGGTAAGTAGTAACCCGCAGGGAAGTCAATGTTAAACCTTCCCTGCGAGTATTTTTTTAAACTCTGCAAGTCTGGCTCGGGGACCGCGGTTACCGCTTAGAGATCGGGTTTGGAGATAACAACTGCGCTAATGCCGGCTCCAATACCGGCTATTACCCATGCTTCAGGGCACTCAGGAATACCAAAATAAAGTACTCTCAGACTCATTTGTCTCATGAGTCTGATGATGTGGAAGATTCCCTCCTTTTAATGTAAAGGTATGGGGACGGCTCAACCAAATGGGAAAATGCTCCAAATTTAAAGAGCCATGGAAAATTTCAATTGGGGTCGAATGCCCCTAGGATTCCCTACACAGCCTCTCGCAGAGGTCCACACAGCGAAGAAGAAAACACCGCTTATGGATAGCGGTGGGAATCATCCTCTCCAACCTTGTTTAGGGCTGGAAGAGACCTCCCTAGAGCATGACTCGGGAGAAGCCAGGGCAGGAGGAATCTGACCCTGAAGCTGGTGTCACTGTGTTTGTGCACACACCAGAGCACATGAGCCTTGCTCCAGGTGTCCCGGACGTAGCGTTAAACTTCGCTAAACCCGGAAGGGACTGGTGAGGCTATCGAGAAAACTCTAGCCGCCAATGTAAATTACATGGCTTCTCACCAGCTCCAGGAGAGGAGACTGCCACACGTTATAAAACACCTGTAAACTGTGCGTCACTCAAAATGCCCACTGTGAACTCGGCAAGGGCACAAATGAGTGCAACGATGCAGGGGCAAGAAGTGAGACTTCAGCGTGTCCTGAAGTTGGTGGCAGCAGGCATCACTGCATTTGGAAAAATGGTCCAGGGGGCACCGATGTCTGGTACCCAACAAGATATGCTGGCCTGTTCTGCAACGCCTACGTCGAGGTCAATTGCATCGGGAAGATAGCCATCAAAACGACGTTGAACCCCGAAATTTGCAGCTCTGTGTAGGTCTACAAACGTTCAAGCCCCAGATTATTTATTTGGGGTGGACCTCATCAAACAAGTCAAGGACCTGGAGAAAGATGCCAAAACAATCCGTCTCATGAAGACGTACGTCCCTTCTGCCAGGATACCACCTCGCAGGTCGGTTTCAGCGCGAAGGGGGTCAGATCCAGGGGCAGGGCCAAGCAGAGTGGGGCCGGTGGGACGACGATATTACTCACCTGTGTATCCCAGCTACAACCCCAATATGGGAACTTCTTCAAGGCCAACTATAGAGGTACAGGTGATTCATTCTGTCCAGGATAAGATTTCTGGGGAACAACCTCCGGTTGGGGGTAGGTTGCAATTGGTATGATAAATGGTGCTGCATAACATCTCATCGGTTTATACTAGACACTGTGTCAGGCTCGAATACAGTTTATGTCAGGAATTGATCCCCCTGTACACAATATGCCTAATAGAGTATTGGGGGTTTTTCTGCACCTCAAACTCAGCAGGTAATAGAAGAAATTACGGTTTGTCTCGAAAAAGGGGTAATTGAGAGGACGACAAACCATCCTCAACAATTTGTGTCCAATATATTCCCCAGAGAAAAGATGGGGGATGTAGAGTCATTCTGGACCAAAACCTGTTAAATTCCTATGTTCACTATAGGCATTTTAAAAATGGACACCTTCGCTAAGAATGGACACCTTCGCGAAACAGTTGTTATCATAAGGCTGTAATATGGCAACTATAGATCTGAAAGATGCATATTATTCAGTACCAATTCATCATCAGTATCGGAGATACTTGAAATTTAGTTGGATGGGACAGCTGTGGCAATTTAAAGCATTACCCAATGAGTTAACCTCAGCTCCTAGGCTGTTCAAGAAATTGTTGAAACCAGTGCTGGCGCTACTTCGGGCCCAGAATCACATGGTAATGGTTTATCTAGATGATATTTTAATCATAAGCAACACTCAGGATACAGCTGAGGAATCGGTTTCAGCAACCAAATACCTGTTTGAAAGGTTAGGGTTCCTGGTCCATCCAACCAAATCCAAGTTAGAACCATCCTAAAAAATTGATTATTGGGATGTGTCATTGATTCAAGTTGATATGTCAGTGACTTTGCCTACAGCCAAGGCTGTGGAGATCACAGAGGCCTGTACTAGTCTCGCTGAAAATCAATATCCCTCCATCCGGGAAGTAGCCAGTGTTATTGGTAAATTGGTGGCAGCTTTCCCTGCAGTGCAGTTTGTACCACTGCACTATCATAGTCTGCAACGAGCTAGAGAACTAGCACTTAAAGAACTTGCAGGTCATTTTGATAGACCTATGCAGTTACCAACCAGAGCCATAGCTCCATTACAATGGTGGATTATCAATATTGTACAAACTACCAAAAACATTTTGGTTCAGCAACCTTCAGTGCTTTTACAGACAGATGTGAGTGCTGCCGGATGGGGAGCTACGGACAGCGAGTCCAGCTGTGGTGGTAGATGGAGTGTGCAAGAGGAATTAATCCTGCACAGGCATGGTATAAATTACTTAGAATTGCTGGGTGCATTCTATGGATCAAAAGCTTATTGTTCAACAATGAATAATTTACATGTTCAACTCCAGATTGATAATACCACGGCTGTGCCATATATCAATCACATGGTAGGAATGAGGTTAGTATCATGTGATAATCTGGCTAACCTCATGGGGCACTGGTGTATTTCCAGAAACATCTGGGTCTCAGCTATCTACCTACCAGGTAGAGACAATGTGGTGGCAGACAACAGGTCACAAAAGTTCAATGACAACATAGAATGGATGATTAAATCCTGAAGTTTTAAAATGATTGTCAGCCGCTATGGGTTGCCAGATATTGACCCTGTGGATATTGGACTGTCTAATAGGACCATGGATGTCCTAACTGCAGCTTGGAGAGATAGCACTAACAATATGTGTCTCATATTAAGAAATGGGAGATGTGTTGTTTACAGTCAGATATATCTTATCATACTGCAAGCATACCGGATGTAGAAACATAGAAACATAGAAATTAGGTGCAGGAGCAGGCCATTCGGCCCTTTGAGCCTGCACCGCCATTCAATATGATCATGGCTGATCATCCAACTCAGTATCCTGTACCTGCCTTCTCTCCATACCCCCTGATCCCTTCAGCCACAAGGGCCACATCCTACTCCCTCTTAAATATGGCCAATGAACTGGCCTCAACTACCTTCTGTGGCAGAGAATTCCACAGATTCACCACTCTCTGTGTGAAAAATGATTTTCTCATCTCGGTCCTAAAAGACTTCCCCCTTATCCTTAAACTGTGACCCCTTGTCCTGGACTTCCCCAACATCGGGAACAATCTTCCTGCATCTAGCCTGTCCAACCCCTTAAGAATTTTGTAAGTCTCTATGAGATCACCCCTCAATCTTCTAAATTCCAGCGAGTACAAGCCAAGTCTATCTAGTCTTTCTTCATATGGAAGTTGTGCCATCCCAGGAATCAGTCTGGTGAACCTTCTCTGTACTCCCTCTATGGCAAGAATGTCTTTCCTCAGATTAGGAGACCAAAACTGTACGCAATACTCCAGGTGTGGCCTCACCAAGACCCTGTACAACTGCAGTAGAACCTCCCTGCTCTTGTACTCAAATCCTTTTGCTATGAATGCCAACATACCATTCGCTTTCTTCACAGCCTGCTGCACCTGCATGCCTACTTTCAATGACTGGTGTACCATGACACCCAGGTCCCGCTGCATCTCCCCTTTTCCTAATCGGTTGCCATTCAAATAATAGTCTACCTTCCTGTTTTTGCCACCAAAGTGGATAACCTCACATTTATCCACATTATACTGCATCTGCCATGCATTTGCCCACTCACCCAGTCTATCCAAGTCATCCTGCAGCCTCCTAGCATCCTGCTCACAGCTAACACTGCCCCCCAGCTTCGTGTCATCCGCAAACTTCGAGATGTGTTGGAGTTCCTTGCTATGTTGCATTTGATGAACACTTGAGTTATAGTGCCATTAATGGTGCTCGCAGTGCTTTGTCCTCCTATTTAGGGCAGTTTCAGAACAACAACCTATCGGGACTCATCCATTAGTGTCCCGATTCATAGAAACATAGAAACATAGAAATTAGGTGCAGGAGTAGGCCATTCAGCCCTTCGAGCCTGCACCGCCATTCAATATGATCATGGCTGATCATCCAACTCAGTATCCCGTACCTGCCTTCTCTCCATACCCTCTGATCCCCTTAGCCACAAGGGCCACATCCAACTCACTCTTAAATATAGCCAATGAACTGGCCTCAACTACCCTCTGTGGCAGAGATTTCCAGAGACTCACCACTCTCTGTGTGAAAAAAGTCTTTCTCATCTCGGTCTTAAAGGATTTCCCCCTTATCCTTAAGCTGTGACCCCTTGTCCTGGACTTCCCCAACATCGGGAACAATCTTCCTGCATCTAGCCTGTCCAACCCCTTAAGAATTTTGTAAGTTTCTATAAGATCCCCTCTCAATCTCCTAAATTCCAGAGAGTATAAACCGAGTCTATCCAGTCTTTCTTCATAAGACAGTCCTGACATCCCAGGAATCAGTCTGGTGAACCTTCTCTGCACTCCCTCTATGGCAATAATGTCCTTCCTCAGATTTGGAGACCAAAACTGTACGCAATACTCCAGGTGTGGTCTCACCAAGACCCTGTACAACTGAAGTAGAACCTCCCTGCTCCTGTACTCAAATCCTTTTGCTATGAAAGCTAACATACCATTCGCTTTTTTCACTGCCTGCTGCACCTGCATGCCTACTTTCAATGACTGGTGTACCATGACACCCAGGTCTCGCTGCATCTCCCCTTTTCCTAATCGGCCACCATTTAAATAATAGTCTGCTTTCCTGTTTTTGCCACCAAAGTGGATAACCTCACATTTATCCACATTATACTGCATCTGCCAAACATTTGCCCACTCACCCAGCCTATCCAAGTCACCTTGCAGTCTCCTAGCATCCTCCTCACAGCGAACACTGCCCCCCAGCTTAGTGTCATCCGCAAACTTGGAGATATTGCCTTCAATTCCCTCATCCAGATCATTAATATATATTGTAAATAGCTGGGGTCCCAGCACTGAGCCCTGCGGTACCCCACTAGTTACTGCCTGCCATTGTGAAAAGGACCCGTTTACTCCTACTCTTTGCTTCCTGTTTGCCAGCCAGTTTCTCTATCCACCTCAATACTGAACCCCTAATACCGTATGCTTTAAGTTTGTATACTAATCTCTTATGTGGGACCTTGTCGAAAGCCTTCTGGAAGTCCAGATATACCACATCCACTGGTTCTCCCTTATCCACGCTACTAGTTACATCCTCGAAAAATTCCACAAGATTCGTCAGACATGATTTACCTTTTGTAAATCCATGCTGACTTTGTCCAATGATTTCACCACTTTCCAAATGTGCTGCTATCCCATCTTTAATAACTGACTCTAGCAGTTTCCCCACTACCGATGTTAGACTAACTGGTCTGTAATTCCCCGTTTTCTCTCTCCCTCCCTTCTTAAAAAGAGGGGTTACATTTGCTACCCGCCAATCCTTAGGAACTACTCGAGAATCTAAAGAGTTTTGAAAGATTATCACTAATGCATCCACTATTTCCTGAGCTACTTCCTTAAGTACTCTGGAATGCAGCCTATCTGGCCCTGGGGATTTATCGGCCTTTAGTCTATTCAATTTACCCAACACCACTTCCCGACTGACCTGGATTTCACTCAATTCCTCCTTTGACCCACAGTCCCCTGCTATTTCAGGCAGATTATTTATGTCTTCCTTAGTGAAGACGGAACCAAAGTAGTTATTCAATTGGTCCGCCATATCCTTGTTCCCCATGATCAACTCACCTGTTTCTGACTGCAAGGGACCTACATTTGTTTTAACTAACCTCTTTCTCTTCACATATCTATAAAAACTTTTGCAGTCAGTTTTTTATGTTCCCTGCCAGTTTTCTTTCATAATCTATTTTTCCTTTCCTAATTAAGCCCTTTGTCCTCCTCTGCTGGTCTCTGAATTTCTCCCAGTCCTCTGGTATGCTGCTTTTTCTGGCTACTTTGTACGCATCATCCTTTGCTTTGATACTATCCCTGATTTCCCTTGTTATCCACGGATGCACTACCTTCCCCGATTTATTCTTTTGCCAAACTGGGATGAACAATTTTTGTAGTTCATCCATGCAGTCTTTAAATGTCTTCCATTGTATATCCACCGTCAACCCTTTTAGAATTAATTGCCAGTCAATCTTGGCCAATCATGAGAGGAATGTTTTAACAAAAATCCTCCTAAACCTAGATATACAGAAATCTGGGATGTCAGTATAGTTCTCACACTGCTTCGGCAATGGGCTCCAATTACGTCATTGTCTTTTCAGAAGTTAACACTTAAAGTGGTTAAGCTCATGGCGCTAGTATCAGCGCAAAGAGTGCAAACATTGCAAAAGTTACGACTAGATAGCATGTATTCTTCTGCAGATAACATTACGTTTTATGTGTATTATTTAATCAAACAAAGCCAGGAATGGCTGGAACCAAAGTAAGTTTTAAAGCATACCCTGTTGACCATACGTTATGTGTAGTTAAGCACCTGAGTCAATATCGAGGTAACTAAGAGTCTCAGAGGCTCTGAGACAGCAATGCTCATCAGTCACAAAAAAACTCATAAAAAGGTGTCAGTATAAACTATTTCTAGATGGTAAACCAGTTTTCAGATTCCGTTGGAGTAGACACTCATATGTTTAAATCTCACTCCACTGGGGCAGCATCAACATCTGCAGCAAGGCCGCAGGATGGTCTAAGGAATCAAATTTTCTAAAATTTATGATAAACCTGTCCTGACAGTGCCAGGGTTTGGGCATGCTGTGTTGGGTCCGTTTGATTTGATTTGCTTTGTCTTTATAAATTTCATTTGTAATTCCCCTGGGATAGAGGGGTTATTACTGTTTTGTTATTTTAAAAAATGATTATTGGATAATTCGAAGCAATGTTCAATACATTATTTATTCACTACTGTGTTAACTGAAGCAGTGTGTCGTATGGAATGGATCTGCGGCATGAAATCACAGAGCTTTGAAATCTTCACGTAGTCACTCACGTGACTCCGAAGTAAAATAGTAAGATTAAATGAGATCTTACCAGTTTGAAGTTTGATCTTTATTTTATGAGGAGTTACGATGAGGGATTACGTGCCCTCCGCTCCCGGCCCTCATAATCGCAAAGATCATCTGGTAGTTCTAGTCTTCTCAGCCTTATTATATCACTTTGGTTATTGTATCTGTGTTTTCACGCTGCTGCTTTGAAGTATGACGCGCATGCGCCTGGCGGGGCTTCTTCACGTAATCCCTCATCGTAACACCTCATAAAATAAAGATCAAATTTCAAACTGGTAAGTTCTCAATTAATCTTACTATTTTACCAAGCAAATTAACCTGCTTGTCTTTGGAGTGCGGGAGGAAACCGAAACACCTGGTGAAAACCCACGCAGGTCACGGAGAGAACGTGCAAACTCCTTACAGACAGCACCCGAGGTCGGGATTGCGCTTGCACAGCGCCGGAGACCCGGGATCGATCCCGACTACGGGCGCTGTCTGTACGGAGTTTGTACCTCCTCCACGTGACCCGCGTGGGTTTTCTCCGAGATCTTCGGTTTCCTCCCACACTCCAAAGACGTGCAGGTTTGTTGGTTAATTGGATTGGTGTATGTGTACGAAATTGAGTGTAGGATAGTGTCAGTGTGCGGGGATCGCTGGTCGGCGCGGACTCGGTGGGCCGAAGGGCCTGTTTCTGTGCCGTATTCCTAAATTAAACTAAACTAAACTGTGACTGTAACTGAAAAAACTCACTAATATATTGAATCTTTACGTGTTTAGAACCTATGGTCGTGAAATGGAACACTTTAAAGCTGACGTGAATGTTCCAGGCGGAAGTAAAATCAGTTTCGAGCTCCACTGCCAAGAACTGCTGCAGCGAAGGCTGGGATTTTACGAGCAGATTATTATACTTCAACCCGGAAACTTGGTGAAACAGTTCCAGGTACTTGTGGAGGTTCTACAGTCAGGATTGTCCTAGAACCAGCTGACCGTTCCTGCCTTCTCCCCATATCCCTTGACTACGAGTGAAAGATAGAACATAGATAGACAATAGGTGCAGGAGTAGGCCATTCGGCCCTTCGACCCAGCACCGCCATTCAATGTGATCATGGCTGATCATCCAACTCAGTATCCTGTACCTGCCTTCTCTCCATACCCCCTGATCCCTTTAGCCACAAGGGCCACATCTAACTCCCTCTTAAATATAGCCAATGAACTGGCCTCAACTACCTTCTGTGGCAGAGAATTCCAGAGATTCACCACTCTCTGTGTGAAAAATGTTTTCCTCATCTCGGTCCTAAAGGAATTCCCCCTTATCCTGAGACTGTGACCCCTTGTTCTGGACCTCCCCAACATCGGGAACAATCTTCCTGCATCTAGCCTTACAATTTTGTAAGTTTCTGTAAGTTCCCCCCTCAATCTTCTAAATTCTAGCGAGTACAAGCCGAGCCTATCCAGTCATTCCTCATATGAAAGTCCTGACATCCCATGAATCAGTCTGGTGAACCTGATCTTACGTTAACTGTGTGGAATGTTTGGGGCAGAATAATGTGTAGGAAGGAACTGCAGGTGCTGGTTTAAACCGAAGATAGACACAAAAAGCTGGAGTAACTCAGCGGGACAGGCAGCATCTCTGGAGAGAAGGAATGGGTGACGTTTCGGGTTCAAGACCCTTCTTCAGAGAGGTGGCCTTTCAATCTAGGTTTGCAGGTTTGCCTCTGACCTTAGCTCATTTCTGTGCCCGGTTGTCAAGAACATCTAGTGAAAGAATAAGGAATGTACTGGTGGGTCAAACGCAGATCACCTCACCTCGCTCGCCACCCCTGGACTCATCATCGAGGCCAGGCGTTCCATAACAGCGGAACGATCGCTGAGCCTGCGCTAAACACCTTCACTCAGTCCACCTAAACCTACCTGACCTCCCGGTTGCCAAACACTTTAACCCCTCCCCCATTTCCACACTGTCCTTAGTTACCTGAAATTGGAGAATTTGATGTTCATACCGCTGGGGTGTCAGCTGCCCAAGCAAAATATGAGGTGGACTTCCTCCAATTTGCGCTGGGCCTCACTCTGACAATGGAGGAGGCCCAACGCAAATTGACTTCTCTAACTTCAAGTAACCCTTGCTTTCTCTCTCCCTCTCTCTCCCTCCAATCCTCCCCCACCCTAGATCTCCGACCAGTCTGAGCCCCTGATTACATTATATCTCTATTTGCTTCATTGTCACCTTCCCCTACCTGACTATTCTACATTTTCCTTGATTCATATCTCTTTTGATGTCTCGTTTTCACACCTTGCCCTTCCATATCTCTGTGTCTCCCTTTCCCCTGACTCTCAGTCTGAAAAAGGGTCTCGACCCAAAACGTCACCCGTTCTTTCTATCCGGAGAAGTTGCCTGCCCCGCTGAGTTACACCAGCACTCATGGATAGGACATGTTTGCAGGTTTGGTTTGCAGGTTTACAGGGTTATGGACCAAGCGCAGGCAAGTGGGACTAGGGTAGCTGGGACATTGTTGGAGTAACTCAGCGGGTCAGGCAGCATCTGTGGAGAACATGGATAGGTGACGTTTCACAGAGTGCTGGAGTAACTCAGCGGGTCAGGCAGCATCTGTGGAGAACATGGATAGGTGGGCCGTATCGTCACCTATTTCCTTCACTCCATAGATGCTGCCTCACCCGCTGAGTTTCTCCAGCATTTTTGTCTACCTTTGATTTTTCCAGCATCTGCAGTTCCTTCTTAAAGATTTAAACTTCCCACAGGTTGATGTCTACGTCTTTGAGCCACAAGGGATCACTTACCTTGAAGCCCCCAACAGGCTTGGATCGCAGTTTGACGGGCTGATGCACATAACTAAAGGAGAGAACAAGGTGAGTTTGACACGATGCCATCAACAGTGAATGACGTGCCTTGAGATCAGGAAGCTGAACCCGGAGAAATCCCACGCAGGCCAGGGGGAGAACGTGCAAACTCCACACAGACAGCACCCGAGCTCAGGATGGAACCCGCGTCACTGGCGCTGTGAGGCGGCAACTCGACCGCTGTGCCGCCGCATTTCTCCCACCATTTCCAAGTCATGTCAAGTCAAGTTTATTCGTCACATACACATACGGGATGTGCAGTGAAATGAAAAGTGGCAATGCTCGCGGACTGTGCAAAAAACAAACTAACAAACAACCAAACAAACTACAAACAGAATGGAACAGAATCACAGCGGTCCAGTAACGTTAGTCTCTGGTGAGGCAGGAGTTTACAGTCCTAATGGCCTCTGGGAAGAAACTCCTTCTCAACCTCTCCGTTCTCACAGCTTGGCAACAAAGGCGTTTGCCTGACCGTAGCAGCTGGATCAGTCCGTTGCTGGGGTGGAAGGGGTCTCCCCTGATCTTATTGGCTCTGGATCTGCACCTCCTGATGTATAGTTCCTGCAGAGGGGCGAGTGAAGTTCCCATAGTGTGTTCGGTCGAACCCACTACACTCTGCAGAGCCTTCTTGTCCTGGGCAGAGCAATTCCACAAACCAGATTCCACCACCTCACACGTCCGTCACCTGTCACCCCCTCCTCCACGCCCTACACTCACCCCCCTTCCTCGAGCCCCTTGTTTCCCTTTTATCCTCCCCCACTCAAAAATGGAGGTTTAGTTTAATTTAGTTAAGTTAAGTTTAGTTTGGTTTAGTTTAGTTTAGAGATACAGCGCTGAAACAGGCCCTTCGGCCCACCGGGTCCGCACCGACCAGCGATCACCCCGTACACTAACACTATCCTACACACACTAGGGACAATTTACAATTTTTTAACTTACAAATCTGTACGTCTTTGGAGTGTGGGAGGAAACCAGAGCACCTGGAGAAAACCCACTTGGTCACGGGGAGAATGCACAAACTCCATACAGACAGCATCTGTAGTCGGGATCGAACCCGGGTCTCTGGCGCTGTGAGGCAGCAACTCCGTGCGTTCTCTGATCCACCTTGCTGTCGTAAGTTCATAAGTGATAGGTGCAGAATTGGGCCATTCAGCCCATCGCGTCTACTCCGCCATTCGATCACGGCTGATCTATCTCTCCCTCCTAAAGGCCCATCTCACCTTCAGGCCCACGTTGGACCAGCAGCGAAAATGTCCGAGCTGCCCCGACACCGCCATCGACGGCAGCATCGTCGTGAAGTACGACGTGAATCGAAAAATCAACGGAGGATCCCTTCAGGTTAAACATTGTCACAAATAACATACGACGAGCGTTTGACGGCACTGGGCCTGCACTTGCTTGGGGATAGATAGATATGGATGGATGGATGGATGGATGGATGGATGGATGGATGGATGGATGGATGGATGGATAGATGGATAAACGGATAGATGGATAGATAGATAGATAGATAGATAGATAGATAGATAGATAGATAGATAGATAGATAGATAGATAGATAGATAGATAGATAGATAGATAGATAGATAGATAGATAGATAGATAGATAGATAGATCATGGGGACAGGCAGCATCTCAGGAGAGAAGGAATGGGTGACGTTTCAGGTCGAGACCCTTCTTCAGACTGAAGTCGGGGTAGGGGGCGGGACAAAGATAGAAAGTGGGCGGAGACAGTAGGGCTGATAACTCTCGTCGGAGAGAGGAGGAGAACCTCTTCAAAGTAGACACACCTTGAGGAGGTTTTGAGGAGTGAAGCGGACAAAATGTGTAAGAAAGAACTGCGGATGGTGGATAATATTGAATGTAGACACAAAATGCTGGAGTAACTCAGTGGGCGAGGCAGCATATCTGGAGAGAAGGAATGGGTGACGTTTCGGGTCGAGACCCTTCTGGCACAGGTTTAAGGTGAGGGGGGGAAGATTTAATAGGAAGCTGGGAGGTAACTTTTCCACTCTCTGAGACTCTATGAAACATGGATATGCAGGGAATGGAGGGATATGGAGTAAGTGTAGGGTGGGACTTGACATTGCGTACAGCACAGATATTGTGGGCCAAAGGGCAATGTTCTATATCCAATCTATCCAATGCCTAGAATATCTTTGATTGAGTTACGTTCTGGTTTTAAAGGTTGTTCTTGAGCCGAATGATGACTGGCTTTGCTTTTCCTTGTGTGCTCCAGGTTTCCGATGGCTATTTCGTTCACTTCATCGCTCCGGACAATTTTGCCCCTCTTCTGAAGAACATCATCTTCGTCATCGATGTCAGCGGATCAATGTGGGGAATTAAAATGAAGCAGGTGGGTCGGCACTCGTCGATGGCAAAGCTAATAGTCTTCTTTCCCATGAACGGGGAGTGGCTCGTGCTCAGAAGATTCAGCTTCAGTATCGAAATCTCCGAGTTCGAATCAGGGCAAACTCGGGAGAGCTCTTGGAATGAACTCGTACCGTGGGACAGGGGTTTAAGTGATGGGAATAGAATTAAGCCATTGGGCCCCATCAAGTCTACTCCGCCATTCAATCATGGCTGATCTGTCTCTCCCACCTAACCCCATTCTCCTGCCTTCTCCCCATAACCCCCGACACCCGTACTGATCAAGAAACCAATTCTCAACCAATCGATATTCTTCGTTCCCCATATTAGACTGTTGAAGCCATGGCAACCATTCTAGATGATCTCAGCCCTCGGGACCAATTCACCATCATCGTTTTCAACCACATCGTGCGCTGTTGGATCGAACATCTGGTCACAGCCACCCCTGCGCAGATAAAGGAAGCCAAGAAGTACATCGAGAACATCCAGCCCAGTGGAGGTGGGTTCACAGAGGTGACGACACACAAGGTACTCATCGCGCATCTCAACCTACAACTCGTGGCAAAGATACACACTCCTATCCGCTCTGACAAAGAGGAGAGATATCAAGTAGTATTGGCAACGTTTAGAATCGGGGAGGCACGGTGGTGCAGCAGTAGAGTTGCCGCCTCACAGCACCAGAGACACAGGTTCGATCCTGACAGGGTGCTGTTTGGGCCTAGTACGTTTAGTTCAGTTTAGAGATACAGCACGGAAACAGGCCCTTCGGCCCACCGAGTCCGCGCCGAACAGCGATGCCCGCACACTAACACTACCCTACACACACTAGGGACAATTTACAATTTTTACCGAATCCAATTAACCTACGAACCTGAGCGTCTTTGGAGTGTGGGAGGAAACCGGAGCGCCCGGAGAAAACCCACGCATGTTCTCCCTGTGAACACATGCGTTTTCTCCGGGTGCTCCAGTTTCCTCCCACACTCCAAAGACGTACAGGTTCGTAGGTTAATTGGATTCAGTAAAAAACTTAAATTGTCCCAAGTGTGTGTAGGATAGTGTCGGTGTGTGGGGATCGCTGGTCGGAGCGGACTGGGTGGGCCGAAGGGCCTGTTTCCGCGCTGTATCTCTAAACTAAACTAAACTAAACTGCAGTTGTCAAAGTATACAGCAGGACACGCTAGAGGCAGGAAACATGTTCCTGATGTTGGGGGAGTCCGGAACCAGGGGCCACAGTTTAAGAATAAAGGGTAAGCCATTTAGAACGGAGATGAGGAAACACTTTTTCTCACAGAGAGTGGTGAGTCTGTGGAAATCTCTGCCTCAGAGGACGGTGGAGGCCGGTTCTCTGGATACTTTCAAGAGAGAGCTAGATAGGGCTCTTAAAGATAGTGGGGTCAGGGGATATGGGGAGAAGGCAGGATTGGGGATGATCAGCCATTATCACCGAATGGCCTACTCCTGCACCTATTGTCTATAATTGAGATACATCTCCTATCTTCTGCTGAATACTGGAGATGAGCAGTTAGACGGAGAAATGGCGGATGGAGTTTAATACGAGCAAGTGTGAGGTATTGCACTTTGGGAGCTCGAATGCAAACGGAAAGTAAAGCAATTAATGGCAAGACCTTAAACAGAATTGACATGCGGAGCAATCTTGGTATCCAGGTCCATAGACACCCTGAAAGTGGCAACACAAGGAGATAGAGTGGTAAAAGAAGACAGAGTGCTGGAGTAACTCAGCGGGTCAGGCAGCATCTGTGGAGAACATGGATAGGTGACGTTTCAGGCCCAGACACTTCTCCAGACTGGAAGTATTTGAAAGACCGAGGAACTGAGGTACAGAAGAGGGGACAGGGTGGCGCAGCGGCAGAGTCGCTGCCTTGGAGACTCCTCTTCGATCCTGACTACGGGCGCTGTCTGCGCAGGGTTTGCACGTTCTCCCCGTGACCTCGTGGGCTTTCTCCGGGTGCTCCGGTTTCCTCCCACATTCCAAACACGTACAGGTTTGCAGGTTAATTGACTTCTGTAAGTTGTCCTCGGTGTGTGGGATAGAATTGTGTGTGGTGATTGTGGTCGGTGCGAACTTGGTGGGCCGAAGGGCCTGTTTCCGCACTGTACCTGAACTAATAAAACTAAACAAAATGAAACCGAACTAAGATGAGTTGAGGCCAGTGTAGATCAACCAAGATCATAATGAATGGCGGGCTAGGCTGGATGGCCAGAGCGGCCTACCCTTCCTCCTGCTTTCTTGCCTTCTTATTCACCAACTTTCCTTTCTTCACTCAGGGACAAACATCAATGAAGCAATCCTCTCGGCCATCCACATCCTGACGCAAGCGGATAACCATGGTTTGCTGAACCGCCGATCTGTGTCGTTCATCATCATGGTTTCCGATGGAGACCCCACGGTTGGTGAGTGCCGTTCCCAAGCATCGAATACTTCACTCGAGGCACAGAGTCCGACCGACCTACTGTGGATGCCCATCTACACCAGTCTCACCTGCCCGCCCGTGTTTGGCCCCTGTCCTATCCAGGCGCCCGTCCAAATGTCTTGCATACCAGTCTCAACTGCTTCCCCTGGGAGCTCGTTCCATACATCCACCACCCTCTGAGTGAAAAAGGTTGTCCCTCAGGTTCCAATGGACAATAGACAATAGGTGCAGGAGTAGGCCATTCGACCCTTCGAGCCAGCACCGCCATTCAATGTGATCACGGCTGATCATCCCCAATCAGTACCCCATTCCTGCCTTCTCCCATATCCCCTGACTCCGCTGTTTTTAAGAGCCCTATCTAGCTCTCTCTTGAATAGTCTAGCCCTCTTTTGAATTCCTATTAAATCTTTTTCCCTTCACCTTGAACCCATGTCTGCTGGTCCTCGGTTCTCCTACTCTGGGGAAGAGACTCTGTGCGTCTACCCGATCTATTCCTCTCATGATTTTGTACTCCTCTATAAGATCGCCCCTCATCCTCCTGCGCACCAAGGAGTGGAGTCCCAGCCTGCTCAACCTCTCCCTGTAGCTCACACCCTCGAGTCCTGGCAACGTCCTCGCAAATCTTCTCTACACCCTTTCCAGCTTGAGGACATCTTTCCTGTAACATAGTGTCCAAAACGGAGCACAATATTAAATTTAGAGTGACAGAGTCATACAGCGAGGAAACAGGGTTCCTTAGACAAAACCTAAGCAGGCATACACCCGGGGAGAACGTGCAAACTCCACACACACAGCACGTGAGGTCAAAACCTAACCCGAGTCTCAGGCGCTGTGAGGCAGCCGCCCCACCCGCTGCGCCACTCTGCTGCCGTGTTCGATCCTGACTACGGGGGTGCTGTCTGTACGGAGTTTGCACGTTCTCCCCGAGACCGCGTGGGTTTCCTGCGGGTGCTCTGGTTTCCTCCCGCATGGTTCAATGGTACTTTATTGCCACATGTACCAGGGGAACAGTGACATTTTGTTTTGCATACAGCTCAGTACACAAACACATCTTAGATACGATACGCTGGGCAGTGCTCAGGAGTTGCCAAGTTTGACGCCATTTCAAGTCCCAGTTGTTTGAGTTTAGATATACAGCGTCTGAAGATGGATCTCGACCCAAAACATCACCTATTCCCTCGCTCCATAGATGCTGCCTCACCCGCTGGGTTTCTCCAGCATTTTTGTCGGCCTTCGATTTCTCCAGCATCTGCAGTTCTTTCTTAAACAAAGTTGAAGCTTTGTAGGTTAACTGACCTCTGTAAATTGCCCCTGGGGTGTCCAACCCAGGGGACCTATTTGCGTGCGAGCCACAGAAAGCGGAACTACAAACTCGTATCACAATCGCCCCACATTCTTAATCTCGACTCCGACAGCAACGTTTCCGCTGGCTTCTTCTTCTTCTTGCGTTTGAGACAAGCAGAGGTCCGCAGCAGGGTGACGCCATCCGGTTCCACATCCGTAGGTGCCTGCCCTAAAATGGCGCATGCTCTGCGGATTTTGCTGCCGATTATATTTGCTGTCGATCGCCTGACTGAGGGCGGTCGACAACGTGACCCCCCACTGCTGGCTTCACCTCGCACTAAACTAAACGTTATTCCCCTATCCCGTATCCGTACACAGTAAACGGCTCGATTGTAATCGAGCATTGTCTTTCCGCTGACTGGTTAGCGCGCAACGTACACTGTACCTCGCCACACACGTGACGATAAACTGAACTGGACAACCAGGGAGTGGATGTGACAGTGGGGCAACATCGAACCAGCGAGATGCCGGCGCGGTGGCGCAGCGGTAGAGCTGCCGCCTTACAGCGCTTGCAGCGCCGGCGACCCGGGTTCGATCCTGACTTCGGGCGCTGTCTGTACGGAGTTTGTACGCTCTCCCCGTGACCTGCGTGGGTTTTCTCCGCGAACTTCGGTTTCATCCCACACTCCAAAGCCGTACGTGTCTGTAGGTTAATTGGCTTTTTATAAATGTAAAAATTATCCCTAGTGTGTGTAGGATGGTGTTAATGTGCTGGGATCGCTGGTCGGCGCGGACTTTGTGGGCTGAAGGGCCTGTTTCCATGCTGTATCTCTAAACCAAACTAAACCACGGTGTTAAGTAGAATTTTAATTTCAAATTTGCTGTGAAGGTGAAATTAAACTGAGCGCCATTCAGAAGAACATCAGGACACACATGCAGAACGATTTCTCCCTCTTCTGCATTGGGATTGGCTTCGATGTGGATTACGACTTCTTGGAAAGGATCGCCCTGGAAAACCGAGGGGTAGCTCGGCGCATTCAAGCAAACGGCAATGCATCCAGTCAACTGACGGTAACGGCCTGAGACACAACAAATCACTTCCTCTCACTGTCATCTTCCGAGCAACGCCCCCCTCACCCCCCCTTCACCCCCCCCTCAACCCCCCCCTCAACCCCCCCCCCCCCCCCCCCCTCAACCCCCCCCCCCTCAACCCCCCCCCTCCCCCCCCCCCCCCCCCCCTCAACCCCCCCCCCTCAACCCCCCCCCTCAACCCCCCCCCCCCCCCCCCCTCAACCCCCCCCTCAACCCCCCCCCCTCAAACCCCCCCCTCAACCCCCCCCCTCAAACCCCCCCCTCAAACCCCCCCCCCCCCCCCCTCAAACCCCCCCCTCAACCCCCCCTCAACCCCCCCTCAAACCCCCCTCAACCCCCCCTCACCTCCACCCTCACCCCTCACCACCCCCACCCCCCGCATCACCCCCCCCCCCCCACCCCCCACCCCCCGCTGGAGAAACTCAGCGGATGAGGCAGCATCTATGGAGCAAAGGAATCGGTGACGCTTCTGGTCGAGACCCATATTCAGACTGATGTGGGGGTGGGGGGAGGGGGCGGGAAGAAGAAAGAAAGAAAGAGGCGGAGACAGTGGGCTGCGGGAGAGCTGGGAAGGGGAGGGGAAGGAGGGAGAAAGCAGGGACTACCTGAAATTGGAGAAGTCAATGTTCATACCGCTGGGGTGTAAACTGCACAAGTGAAATATGAGGTGCTGCTCCTCCAATTTGTGGTGGAACTCACTCTGGCCATGGAGGAGGCCCAATACAGAAAGGTCGGATTGGGAAAGGGAGGGGGAGTTGAAGTGCTGAGCCACCGGGAGATCTGGTTGGTTATCGCGAACCGAGCGGAGGTGTTGGGTGAAGCGATCGCCAAGCCTGCTATTGGTCTCACCGATGCAGAGCAGTTGACACCTGGATCAGCGGATGCAATGGATGAGTTTTTACAAAAATATATCAGTTTATGACCACCATTACCACGCAGCTTTTTTGTACCAGATTTGTTTAATCAATGATTGAACGGACATGAGGAGGAATTTCTTTAGCCAGAGGGTGGAGTATGTGCAGAATTCATTGCCACAGACGGCTGTGGAGGCCAAGCTAATGGGTATTTTTCAGGCAGAGATGGACAGATTCTTGATTAGACTTGATGGGCCGAATGGCCTAAGTCTCCTCAAAGAACCTATGAACATAACTTATGAATTAATGATCGGATTTGGAACGGCCTGGATCAATGGTCCTTTCATTACAATAACTGAACAATTCTGCGAACATACTCCTAATTAATTAATGTAATAAAGTATATTAAATATTCATTATCCCTAATTAGATTTGCAATTTACTGGCTTAGTCCCTGTTTTATTAATACATTCTTATTGGAGAAATTGATGAAAAAAAATCATAATTTTAACCCTCAAGTCATTTTGAATATTGATGCAGGTGACAATATTGAATCATTGGACAAAGTCAGCATGGATTTACAAAAGGTAAATCATGTCTGACGAATCTTGTGGAATTTTTCGAGGATGTAACTAGTAGCGTGGATAAGGGAGAACCAGTGGATGTGGTATATCTGGACTTCCAGAAGGCTTTCGACAAGGTCCCACATAAGAGATTAGTATACAAACTTAAAGCATACGGTATTAGGGGTTCAGTATTGATGTGGATAGAGAACTGGCTGGCAAACAGGAAGCAAAGAGTAGGAGTAAACGGGTCCTTTTCACAATGGCAGGCAGTAACTAGTGGGGTACCGCAGGGCTCAGTGCTGGGACCCCAGCTATTTACAATATATATTAATGATCTGGATGAGGGAATTGAAGGCAATATCTCCAAGTTTGCAGATGACACTAAGCTGGGGGGCAGTGTTCGCTGTGAGGAGGATGCTAGGAGACTGCAGGGTGACTTGGATAGGCTGGGTGAGTGGGCAAATGTTTGGCAGATGCAGTATAATGTGGATAAATGTGAGGTTATCCACTTTGGTGGCAAAAACAGGAAAGCGGACTATTATTTAAATGGTGGCCGATTGGGAAAAGGGGAGATGCAGCGAGACCTGGGTGTCATGGTACACCAGTCATTGAAAGTAGGCATGCAGGTGCAGCAGGCAGTGAAAAAAGCGAATGGTATGTTAGCTTTCATAGCAAAAGGATTTGAGTACAGGAGCAGGGAGGTTCTACTTCAGTTGTACAGGGTCTTGGTGAGACCACACCTGGAGTATTGCGTGCAGTTTTGGTCTCCAAATCTGAGGAAGGACATTATTGCCATAGAGGGAGTGCAGAGAAGGTTCATCAGACTGATTCCTGGGATGTCAGGACTGTCTTATGAAGAAAGACTGGATAGACTCGGTTTATACTCTCTGGAATTTAGGAGATTAAGAGGGGATCTTATAGAAACTTACAAAATTCTTAAGGGGTTGGACAGGCTAGATGCAGGAAGATTGTTCCCGATGTTGGGGAAGTCCAGGACAAGGGGTCACAGCTTAAGGATAAGGGGAAAATCCTTTAAGACCGAGATGAGAAAGACTTTCTTCACACAGAGAGTGGTGAGTCTCTGGAACTCTCTGCCACAGAGGGTAGTTGAGGCCAGTTCATTGGCTATATTTAAGAGTGAGTTGGATGTGGCCCTTGTGGCTAAGGGGATCAGAGGGTATGGAGAGAAGGCAGGTACGGGATACTGAGTTGGATGATCAGCCATGATCATATTGAATGGCGGTGCAGGCTCGAAGGGCTGAATGGCCTACTCCTGCACCTAATTTCTATGTTTCTATGTTTCTATGATGCAGGTGAGGATTACAAGACTTACATTGGGTGGTGCACTGGTGGAGTTGCTTCCTTACAGCGCCACAGACCCAGGTTCGATCCTGACCACAGGCACTGTTTAGTTTAGTTTTGAGATACGGTGTGGGAAACAGGGCCTTCGGGCCCACCGGGTGTGCACCGACCAGCCATCCCCGTACATTAACACAAGCCTACACACACTCGGTACGGTTCACACTTATAGCAAGTGTACAAACCCAAACCAATTGACCTCCAAACCTGTACGTCTTTGGACAGTGGGAGAAAACCAGAGCACCCGGAGAAAACCCGCGCAGGTCACGGGGAGAACGTACAAACTCCGGGCAGAACCCGTGGTCGGGATCGAACCCGGCTCTCTGGCGCTGAGCCACCGTGGCTGCCCAGTCTGTACAAGCTCTCTGTCTGTACAGAGTTTGCACATTCTCACTGTGACTGCGTGGGTTTTCTCCGGGTGCTCCGGTTTCCTCCCACATTCCAAGGGCGTACAGGTTTTGTAGGTTAATTGGCTTCTGGAAATTGTAAATTGTACATGGTTGCTGGTGTGTAGGGTAGTGCTAGTGTACAGGGCGATCGCTGGTTGGTGCGGACTCGGTGGGCTGAAGGGCCTGTTTCCATGCTGTATTTCTAAAGTCTAAAGTCGTAAATCATTATCTCCATTTGCATTAATTTATCTCGATCTACTACCATAACCACACTGTAGGAGCAGAGGGTACACAAAAGGCTGGAGAAACTCAGCGGGTGCAGCAGCATCTAAGGAGCGAAGGAGATAGGCGACGTTTCGGGTCGAGACCCTTCTTCAGACCAGAATTCGGCCATTCAGCCCATCGAGCTTGGTCCGCCATTCAATCATGGCTGATCTATCTTTCCCTCTCAACCCCATTCTCCCGCCTTCTCTCCGTAACCCCTGACAACTGTACTGATCAAGAAGGGCTCCACATTCTCCACGTTCATTTATAGATGTACTCCAGAAACTGTGGGCTCCTTTGTGAAATTTAAAGGTTATATTATATTTAGATCTGAACGCAAGGAGAGCAACATCACATCTCCCTCGCATAGCCTCTTAGAAATCATGGAGATTTAGACCAGAGATACAGCGCGGAAACAGGCCCTTCGGCCCACCGAGTCCGTGCCGACCAGCGATCCCCGCACACCAGCACTATCCCACACACACTAGAGACAATCTACAATTTTTACCAAAGCCAATTAACCTACAAACCTGCACATCTTTGAAGTGTGGGAGGAAACCGGAGCACCCGGAGAAAACCCGCGCAGGTCACGGGGAGAACGTACAAACTCTGCACAGACAGCACCCGTAGTCGGGATCGAACCCGGGTCTCTGGCGCCGTGAGGCAGCAACTCTACCGCTGCGCCACCGTGCCAGAGGGCCAGAGGATTAATGTAAGTGGGGGAAAGATCTCATAGGAACAGGAGGCCTACTGAATATTGATTTATTTAACTTCAACTAACTTGCATCCCCTCTCTCTCCATCCCCCTCCCATCCTAGTCATTATACTAGTTTCATTGTCATCCTGGTGAGTTTCATTGTCCGTAACTCGTTTTCACCTAGCCCGCAGCTAACAATGGCCTGTTCCCTTTTTTGCACATCTTTCATTATTTGTTCTACATCTCTCTACATCACCGTCTATATCTCTCGTTTCCCTCTCCCATGTCTCTCAGTCTGAAGAAGGGTCTCGACCCGAAACGTCACCCATTCCTTCTCTCCGGAGATGTTGCCTGTCCCGCTGAGTTACTCCAGCATTTTGTGTCTACTTTTGCTTTAAACAAGTTCCTTCCTACACAAGTGATAGGCGGACACAGGTGAGGGGGGTTGTGTTTGTGATGGGCAGATGGTTGGGCAAAGACCAGAGATCCAGTGCTGGCTCAAAGGCCCTAATGGCCTAATCCTGCACCTATTGTCTATTGTTGCAAAGACAAAAGGTGTGAGATAAGGATAGAAGAGGAACAAATTGTGAAGCTAGAGGAAGGAATGTAGCTGGAAGCTGACGAGGAGGGAGATGGGGAAGGGGAGAGGTGGGTGTTATGAATCCAGGTGGTTTGACTGACATATTGATAATTTGAAGTCCAGTTTAGATGAACATTGTCTGGTTACGTTTCTCGTTGTGAATGACAGGATTTCTATGAAGAGTTCGCTACACCTCTGCTGAGGAATATCGAGGTGCTCTACGGTGGTGAAAACGTCACGGACGTGACCAAGAAAAGCTTTGACAAGTATTTCAGAGGCTCCGAGCTAATTATTGCGGGACGACTGGCAAACAAAGATTCTTCCATCCTCCAGAGTCTGGTGACGGCAAGCACGGTAAGTGCAGTAACAACAGACAATAGACAATAGGTGCAGGAGTAGGCCATTCGGCCCTTTGAGCCAGCACCACCATTCAATGTGATCACGGCTGATCATCCCCAATCAGTACCCCATTCCTGCCTTCTCCCCATATCCCCTGACTCCGCTATTTTTAAGAGCCCTATCTAGCTCTCTCTTGAAAGTATCCAGAGAACCGGCCTCCACCGCCCTCTGAGGCAGAGAATTCCACAGACTCACAACTCTCTGTGTGAAAAAGTGTTTCCTCGTTTCCGTTCTAAATGGCTTACCCTTTATTCTTAAACTGTGGCCTCTGGGTATGGACTCCCCCAACATCGGGAACATGTTTCCTGCCTCTAGTGTGTCCAAACCCTTAATAATCTTAAATGTTTCAATAAGATCTTCTCTCATCCTTCTAAACTCCAGAGTTTACAAGCCCAGCCGCTCCATTCTCTCAGCATATGACAGTCCCGCCATCCCAGGAATTAACCTCGTGAACCTACGCTGCACTCCCTCAATAGTAACTCAACGGGGCAGCACGGTGGCGCAGCGGTAGAATTGCCGCCTCACAGCGCCAGAGACCCACGTTCTTCCTGTAACTGCGAGGGTTTTCTCCGGTTTCCTCCTCCACTCCAAAGACGTGTGGCTTTGTAGGCTAATTGACCCTCTGTAAAAATTGTCCCTGTGTGTGGGATGAACCTAGTGTACGGGTAATCACTGGATGACATGGGCTTGGTGGGCCGAAGAGCCTGTTTCCTTGTGGTAACACTAAACTAAGCTGAACTAAACTAAAGATTTCGTAGGTTAATTGGCTTCTGCAATTGCCACTGGTGTGTGGGAAAGTGGGATAACATAGAACTAGTGTGAATGGGTGATCGCTGGTCGGCTCGGACCCTGTGGGCCGATGGGCCTGTTTCCGAGCTGTATCTCTATACTAAAATAAACGAAACTAAAAGTAACGTTAGAAACAGAAAAAAAACTCCAATAAAAACAGTAGCAAAAACGGCAAACAAACTCCGAGTCTCATACAACTTTCACCCCCTGAAGTTGTAACTTCAAAAGCTTCTTTGGAGCTCCATTTAACAACTTGGACTGGAGATTTTTCAAAGTATCTTTTCAAAGAGCCTCTGTTCAGCCCTGAGGCACGGTCTCGTGAGTTGATGTTCATATTTCCCAGCTGTTATCAGGCAACTGAACCATCCTGTCACAACCAGAGAGCGGTCCTGAACTACTATCTACCTTATTGGAGACCCTCGGACTATTCTTGATCGGACTTTGCTGGCTTAACCTTGCACTAAATGTTATTCTCTTATCGTGTATCTCCACACAATGTACAGCTCGATTGTAATCATGTATTGTCTTTCTGCTGGCTGGTTAGCACGCAACAAAAGCTTTTCACTGTTCACGTGCTAATAAACTAAACTAAACTAAACTAAACTATATTTAACTCCCTGTCAATTTGTCCCTTCCCACCAAACCACCCCCTCCCCTGGTACTTTCCCTTGCCACCACAGGAGCTGCTACACTTGTCGCTTTACCTCCCCCCTCGACTCCATCCATGGACCCAAACAGTCTTTCCAGATGCAACAGAGGTTCACCTGCACCTCCTCCAACCTCGTCTATTGCATCCGCTGCTCCAGGTGTCAATTTCTCTACATCGGTGAGACCAAGTGCAGGCTTGGCAAATGGTTTCGCCCAACACCTCCGCTCAGTTCGCAATAACCAACCTGATCTCCCAGTGGCTCAACTCCCCCTCCCATTCCCAATCCAACTTTTCTGGCCTGGGCCTCCTCCATGGCCAGAGTGAGTCCCACAGTAAAATGGAGGAGCAGCACCTCATATTCCGCTTGAATAGTTTACACCCCAGCGGTATGAACATTGACTTCTCCAATTTCAGGTAGTCCTTGCTTCCCCTCCCCTTCCCAGCTCTCCTACAGTCTACTGTCTCCGCCTCTTCCTTTCTTCTTCCCCCCCCCACCCCCACATCAGTCTGAAGAAGGGTCTCGACCCGAAACGTCACCTATTCCTTCGCTCCATAGATGCTGCCTCTCCCGCTGAGTTTTTCCAGCATTTTTGTCTGCCTTATGTTTAAAAGCCAGCGCTTTTACCCGCATCCAAGAGCAACAGTTGATTGACTACGACCATTCTCCTTCGTGACTTTAGACTTTACTTTAGACTTTAGAGATATAGCATGGAAACAGGCCCTTCGGCCCACCGTGTCCTTGCCGGCCAGCAATCACCCCGTACACTAACAGGATCCCACACACTAGGGACAATTTGCAATTTTACCGAAGCCAATTAACCTACAAACGTGTACGTCTTTGGAGTGTGGGAGGAAACCGGAGCGCCCGGAGAAAACCCACGTGATCACAGGGAGAACGTGCAAACTTCGTACAGACAGCGCCCGCAGTCAGGATCGAACCCGGGTCTCTGGAGCTGTGAGGCAGCAACTCTACCGCTGCGCCGCCCATCTTGTGGAATTGAAGTCTGAGAAGGGTCTCGGCCCGAAACGCCACCCATTCCTTCTCTCCAGAGATGCCGCCTGTCCCGTTGATGTTGGGGGAGTCCAGAACCAGGGGCCACAGTTTAAGAATAAGGAGTAAGCCATTTAGAACGGAGACGATGAAACACTTTTTCTCACAGAGAGTGGTGAGTCTGTGGAATTCTCTGGCTCAGAGGGCGGTGGAGGCCGGTTCTCTGGATAATTTCAAGAGAGAGCTAGATAGGGCTTTTTAAAATAGCGGAGTCGGGGATATGGGGTACTGATTGTGGATGATCAGCCATGATCAGATTGGATGGCGGTGCTGGCTCGAAGGGCCGAATGGCCTACTCCTGCTCCTATTGTCTATTGTCTATTGTCTATTGTCTATTGTCTATTGAGTTATTCCAGCATTTTGTGTCTATCTTGTGCAATTGAGTTAGGATGTGGTGTGGGGTGGGTTCTGGAGAATCGGCCAACAGTGAGATGAATGTAACGCGCGTCTGTAGGATTTATACGCCCTCTTCTATTTCAGGCTAACAGCGAGGTGGGGTTTCACATGGAGTCCCCCACAGACGAGCTGGACAAAATCTTGGCCAAGCACCAATATGTTCTCCCCTGCTTCACCAAGCAACTCTGGGCTTACCTCACGATTCGCCAGCTACTCGCTGATAGGTAATCAGACAGTTTTGCTTTTCACTCTTTGCTTCATTTTTCTCTTCATCCAATCTCCATTCACCTTCTCTTTGATACCTCAATGAGGACGAGGGGTGATCTTATAGAGGTGTATAAAACCATGAGGGGAATAGTTCGCGTAGACACACAGAGTATCTGTGAGAAATATCATGAGCCATTTAATAGACAAAAGACAATAGACGCAGGAGTAGGCCATTCGGCCCTTCGAGCCAGCACCGCCTTTCAATGTGATCATGGCTGATCATCCACAAGCAGTACCCCGTTCCTGCCTTCTTCCCATATCCCCTGACTCCGCTATCTTTAAGAGCCCTATCTAGCTCTCTCTTGAAAGTATCCAGAGAACCGGCCTCCACCGCCCTCTGAGGCAGAGAATTCCACAGACTCACCACTCTGTGTGAAAAAGTGTTTCCTCGTCTCCGTTCTAAATGGCTTACCCCTTATTCTGAAATGGTGGCCCCTGGTTCTGGACTCCCCCCAACATCGGGGACATGGTTCCTATTCATGATCATGATGTAATTACGACCTCTTGACTTGTGTAGAAATCGTGAGAGGACTAGATCGGGAAAATAAGGTACTCTTATTCCCCTACTCTTCCCCAGAGTAGGGGAATTGAGAACCAGAGGATATAGGTTTAAGGTGAGGGGGGAAAGGAATCTGAGGGGTAACTTTTTCACACAGAGGGTGAAGGGTGTATGGAACGAGCTGCCGGAGGAGGTAGTTGAGGCAGGGACTATCGCAACGTTTAAGAGACAATTGGGCAGGTCAATGAATAAGACAGGTTGGGAGGGATATGGGCCAAACACAAGCAGGTGGGACTAGTGTAGGTGGGACACGTTGGTCGGCGTGGGCTAGTTGGGCCGAAGGGTCTGTTTCCACGTTGTAAAACTCTATGACTCTATGACACAAGTTATTTTGGAGTAATATCCCAGCAGCGATGTGACTGGGTGAAGACTCTGCCTCAGTGCAGCCACTGTTTACAACCTCGGGCTGTCATGTGTGGCCTGGCGGTAGAGTCGCTGCCCTGCCCCACCAGAGACCCGTGTTCGATCCCGACTACGGGCGTTGCCTGTACGGAGTTTTTACGTTCTCCCTGTGACCTGCGTGGGTTTTCTCCGGGTGCTCCGGTTTCCCCCCACAAGATTCGAGATTCAAGAGAGTTTATTGTCGTGTGTCCCAGATAGGACAATGACATTCTTGCTTTGCTTTATCACACCAGAACATTGCAGGCATAAATAATACAGAACAGATCAGTGTGTCCATATACCATTGAATATATATATATATGTATATATACACACATAAATAACCAGATAAAGTGCATTAGACAATAGACAATGGGTGCAGGAGTAGGCCATTCGGCCCTGCGAGCCAGCACCGCCATTCAATGTGATCATGGCTGATCATCCACAATCAGTACCCCGTTCCTGCCTTCTCCCCATATCCCCTGACTCCGCTATCTTTAAGAGCCCTATCTAGCTCTTCCTTGAAAGCATCCAGAGAAGCGGCCTCCACCGCCCTCTGAGGCAGAGAATTCCACAGACTCACCAACTCTCTGTGAGAAAAAATTTTTCCTCGTCTCCATTCTAAATGGCTAACTCCTTATTCTTAAACTGTGGCCCCTGGTTCTGGACTCCCCCAACATCGGGAACATGTTTCCTGCCTCTAGCGTGTCCAAACCCTTAACAATCTTATAGGCTATTAAAGACAGGTTTGAGGGTTAATTGGCTTCTGTAAATTGTAAATTGTCCCTCATGTGTGTGTAGGATAGTGCCGCTGTACGGGGTGATCGCTGGTTGGCGCAGGCACCGAGGGCGGAAGGGTCTGTTTACCGGCTGTATCTCTAAAGTCTAAACGCGGCCAACTTTGACTTGGACTCGAGGGACTTCAGATGTTGGTTTACCCAAAAAGAAACAACGGTTTTGGCCCGAAACATTGCCTATTTCCTTCGCTCCATATATGCTGCTGCACCCGCTGAGTTTGTCCAGCACTTTTGTCTACCTTCGATTTTCCAGCATCTGCAGTTCCTTCTTAAACACTTATAATTGCTTCAGGGTAAAAAACGTAGAATTCAACGAATTAAACAATCACCGGCACTGCATTTCATGCATCATAAGACAAAATAAAAGGACATACCTTTAGGAAAGAGATGAGGAGGAATTTCTTTCGTCAGAGGGTGGTGAATCTGTGGAGTTCATCGTAGCTGTGAGCCAACAACTCTACCGCTGCGCCACCGTGCCAGCCCTCACTTGTTGCAACATTCACCATCAAGACGTTTAGAACAGAATAGAATGCCCTTTATTGTCATTCAAACAGACAAGGTTTGAACATTACATGACATTACTAAAAAAAACCAAGACACACGCTTAACACACTTTACACAAACATCCATCACAGTGGATCTCCAACACCTCCTCACTGTGATGGAAGGCAAGTCTTATCTCTTCCCTTTGTTCTTCTCCCGCGGTCCAGCAGTCCAACTGCAGCGTCGAGGCGACTGGGGCTCACGATGTTAAAGCCCCCGGCGGGCGATGGTAGGTCCCGCGGCCATTTGAGCCACGCCGGGCGATGTTAGGCCCCGCTCCGAGTCATTTAAACCCCGCGATTCCAGCGGGAGACGTTGCCGTTGCGGGAGCTCCGAAAAGCGGTCTCCCACCCGGAACCTGCGAGCTCCCGTTGTTCCTGTCCACTGGGCCTGCGGCCGGAGCCTCAGAAGCTCCCAAATCGGGTCGCAGCCGCGCGCCACCACAGCTCTCCCCGCTCCGAAGTCGGCCAGCTCCGCGATGGCGAGTCCGCAGGCTCCGAGCCCTCGGGTTGGTTCCGGCCGGAGGCTGCCGCCGGCTCCACGATGTTAGGCCCAACGACACCGGAGACCCGACAGGGAAAAAGTCGGGTCCCCGTACAGGGAAGAGATTAAACTGTTTCCCCCGCCCCCCCACATATACACAGCTAAAAAAGAATAAAAATTAGAATCAAAACATATATTTAACAAGACAAAAATAAAAAAAAGCCGCTGCCGTTAGGTGCCGCCACACTCCAGTTTCTTCTTGTCAGAATTTCAGGATTCATCCCAAACTCAATCAAAATTAATCTCCAATTATGTTCTTGATTAGGGGAAGTTACAGAGTGCAGGGTATAGTTCTCAGCAATGTCGAATGTCCGCAATGGGGTAGAGGTGAATCCACCAGTATCAGTTCTATAGGCAGTGGGTGGTGAATCTGTGGAACTCATTGCCACAAACGGCTGTGGAGGCCAAGTCAGTGGATATTTTTAAAGAATTGACAGGTTCTTGATTAGTGCGGGTGTCAGGGGTTATGGGGAGAAGGCAGGAGAATGGCGTTTGGAAGGAGAGATAAATCAGCCATGATTGAACAGCGGAGTAGACTTGATGGGCCGAATGGCCTAATTCTACTCCTATTCCTTATGACCTTACACTCAGAGACCGCAACTCTGCAATGCAAGAAAGAACTGCAGATGCTGGTTCAAATCGAAGGTAGACACAAAATGCTGGAGTAACTCAGTGGGTGAGGCAGCATCTCTGGAGAGAAGGAATGGATGACATTTTGGGTTGAGGAGATGCAAGGGAACCTCTGCCTCCACCTGGTTCACTTGCACCTCCTCCAACCTCATCTACTGTATCCGCTGTTCCAGGTGTCAACTTCTCTATATTCGCGAAACCAAGCGCAGGCTTGGCTGAACACCTCCGCTCAGTCCGCCTTAACCTACTTGATCTCCCGGTGGCTCAGCGCTTCAACTCCTCCTCCCATTCCCAATCTGAACTTTCTGCCCCAGGCCTCCTCCATTGTCAGAGTGAGGCCCAGCGCAAATTGGAGGAACAGCACCTCATATTTTGCTTGGGCAGCCTAGACCCCAGCGGTGTGAACATTGACTTCTCTAACTTCATCTAGCTCTTGCTTTCCCTCTCTCTCCATCCCCTCCCCCTTCCCAGTTCTCCTGCCAATCTTACTGTCTCCGACTACATTCTATCTCTGTCCCGCCCCCTCCCCTGACATCAGTCTGAAGAAGGGTCTCGACCCGGAACGTCGCCCATTCCTTCTCGCCAGAGATGCTGCCGGTCCCGCTGAGTTACTCCAGCACTTTGTGTCTACTCTGCAGTGCGTCTTGGTGCACTGTTGATATGGCTCTCTGCTGCCCGCTGTTGTTAGCCGGCTTTGTTTCATTCCCTTGAAGATATACGCAGCTGTGATTTCTTCTCCATGACAGGGCAATGGCTACATCCGCCATGCAGAAGAGAAACATTACCAGCAGAATTCTCAACCTGGCGCTGGTCCACCACTTTGTCACCCCAGTGACCTCCATGTTGGTGCAGAGCGAGGAGACGGGACAGAAGCTTCTTGCTGACTCTCCCAGAGACAACTCGGAAGGATGCTGTTCAGGTTTGTTGTCCATTAATGGCTCAATGGCTCAATGGTCAATAGTTCAGTCGTTCAATGGTTAATAGTTAAGAGTTCAATGGTCAATGGATGGAATGGGCAGACAATGTTGTCTGGTCGGAACCTTTTTTCAGACTACCATGTGGAAGGAATGGACAGGCAACGTTTTTGTGTTGGAACCTTTCTTCCAACAATGTTTGGCGGGAATGGACAGACGGTTCGGGTCAGGACCTTTCTTCAGACTGCTGTGTGGAGGGGATGAACTGGCAACATATCTGGTCTGGACTCTCCTTCAGATCATATTTTGCTCAGGAATCCGGGTTCACCTCTTTGATATTTCCATCCTCGGGAGAAGGTTCTGAATGTCTACCACATTTGAATTTTAACATGTAAGACCTAAAATAAGTTCCACGCAGTGCGATTTTACAGCAAGTTCATCATAACTGAACTCGGAGTTAATATAAGCTGATGATCGGCCTATTCCTGTTCTCCAGAGTTGCTGCCTGACCCGCTGACATACTCCAGCATTTGGTAAACCAATACTGCAGTTCTTTCCTGCACATGTTAATAAATCCTGGATGGGTAACATTATAATATTGCAGTTTGGGTAATAAAAGCTAAAGGGGTCATTATTCTAATGCAGTTTGATGTAACAATGAAAATTGTGGATGATTATCTAATGTGCTCATTTTCTTAATTATATTATATTGAAAATTTACAATCTTTTACATTAGATTATCCATATGTATAATCAAAAGATTATCGTGTTATTTAGTAATAAGCTACAAAATAGAAATTACTTAAGTAGACAATTAGGGGTGGCATTACGGTGGCGCAGCGGTAGAGTTGCTGCCTTACAGCGCCGGAGACCCGGGTTCGATCCCGACTACGGGCGCTGTCCTTACGGACATGACCAGCATCTGCAGTTCTTTCTTGCATTGCAGAGTTGCGGTCTCTGAGTGTAAGGTCATAAGGAATAGGAGTAGAATTAGGCCATTCGGCCCATCAAGTCTACTCCGCTGTTCAATCATGGCTGATTTATCTCTCCCTTCCTAACGCCATTCTCCTGCCTTCTCCCCATAACCCCTGACACCAGCACTAATCAAGAACCTGTCAATTCTTTAAAAATATCCACTGACTTGGCCTCCACAGCCGTTTGTGGCAATGAGTTCCACAGATTCACCACCCACTGACTATAGAACTGATACTGGTGGAATCACCTCTACCCCATTGCGGACATTCGACATTGCTGAGAACTATATCCTGCACTCTGTAACTTCCCCTAATCAAGAACATAATTGGAGATTAATTTTGATTGAGTTTGGGATGAATCCTGAAATTCTGACAAGAAGAAACTGGAGTGTGGCGGCACCTAACGGCAGCGGCTCGACCTGCATCAATTTACTCCAAGATCTTTGATTTCCGCCCACGCTCCAAAGACCTACAGGTTTGTAGGTTAATTGGCTTGGTGCATGTGTAAAATTGTCCCTAGTGTGTGTAGGATAGTGTTAGTGTGCGGGGATCGCTGGTCGGTGCGGACTCGGTGGGCCGAAGGACCTGTTTCCGTTCTGTACCCCTAAACTAAATTACCTTAATTAGAACAAGGCCTTTTCTCTCAAAATGATATTGTTGACATTATTACATGGTGGTCAACATGGTGCATCAACATTATTGATTTGCTTCCCGGACTGGAGGCCTGTGACTAGTGGTGTGTCTCAAGGTGCGGTTCTGGGCCCATTACTGTTTGTCATCTACATCAATGATTTGGATGAGAACATACAGGGCAAGACTAGCAAGTTTTCTGATGAAACGAACATGGGTAGTATTGCAGTTAGTGAAGATGGTTGTGAACAATTGCAGCAGGATCTGGATCGATTGGCCAGGTGGGATGAGGAATGGTTGATGGAATTTAATACACAGAAATGTGAGGTGGTGCATTTTGGAAAGTCCAACATGGGCAGGACCTACACAGTGAACGGTCGGCCTCTGTGGGAGTGTTGTAGAGCAGAGGGATCTAGGAGTGCAGGTGCATGGTTGGTTGAAAGAGCCAGCACAGGTACACAGTGGGGGATCTTATTGAAACATATACGATTATTAAGGGTTTGGACACGCTAGAGGCAGGAAACATGTTCCCGATGTTGGGGGAGTCCAGAACCAGGGGCCACAGTTTAAGAATAAGGGGTAAGCCATTTAGAACGGAGACGAGGAAATACTTTTTCTCACAGAGAGTTGTGAGTCTGTGAAATTCTCTGCATCAGAGGGCAGTGGAGACCGGTTCGCTGGATGCTTTCAAGAGAGAGCTAGATAGGGCTCTTAAAGATAGCGTAGTCAGGGGATATGGGGAGAAGGCAGGAACAGGGTACTGATTGGGGATGATCAGCCATGATCACATTGAATGGCAGTGCTGGCTCGAAGGGCCGAATGGCCTACTCCTGCACCTATTGTCTATTGCCTATTGTCTACACTAGACCAACCCGCCCGCGTTGGGCCCATATCCCTCCAAACCTGTCCTATCCATGTGCCTGTCTAATTGTTTCGTAAACATTGCAGTAGTCCCTACCTCAACATTTAGAGTATTGCGTTGTGTATTGAAGGGCCTGTTTCCACGCTGTATGAACCCAAGAACCTACGATTCTCTGGAGGGATCTCACCCTCTCATACCTAAATGGAACAGAAATTGACTGATTGTGGCCTGAATGTATCTCCTTGTTACTGCAGGACCTCCTTACATTGGGACGAAAACTCCTCCAAAGACCGATATAAAGCGTTTATTTGCGACTGGACCCCCGCAAACAGTTGTTGGTGGACACTGTAACAACACGGATCCATTTAGGTACTGATTGTACTCACGATACTTATTAACATAGTTACCATAGTGGGTCATTTTAAAACCAGCACATAAAACGTTAAAAATTTGTAAGGTTCATTACAATTTTTTTGTCTAATTTCTGTCGCAACGCGGTTGGTCCACGACAGACCGTTGGTAATATTAACGCCAAAGCTCCCAACCATTGCCGCTTCAGCACCACGGCCGCTGATTGGGGAGGCACGGTGGCGCAGCGGTAGAGTCGCTGCCTCACAGCGCCGGAGACCCGGGTTCGATCCTGACTACGGGCGCTGTCTGTATGGAGTTTGCACGTTCTCCCCGTGACCTGCGTGGGTTTTCTCCGGGTGCTCCGGTTTCCTCCCACACTCCAAGGACGTGCAGTTTTGCAGGTTAATTGGCTTCGGTAAAAATTGTAAATTGTCCCGAGTGCGTGTAGGAGAGTGTATTTGTGTGTGGGGGGTGGGTGGTGGGGGGGGGGGGGGGGGGGGGGGAGATCGCTGGTCGATGAGCACTCGGTGAGCTGAAGGGCCTTTTTTTGCATTGTATCTCTGAACTAAACTAAACTACTCCATTGCGCTTCCTGAAGTTGAGCTGCATTGTCTTATTGATTCACTCATTCATAATGGTGTTTTATCATTAATGTTTTATTATTATTAATGTTTAGTGTTTTCTGAGTCATTCGTAACTGTCACTGTATGTACTTGTGGGCGGAGCACCAAGGCAAATTCCTTGTATGTGAATACTTGGCCAATAAACTTACTTACATACTTACTTGATACTCGAGGAGAGGAGGTTGGCCTGACACCATGTTCACTTTAACTGCATCGTAGAGAAAACCTGCTTGGTAGTCATGACCATATTCTTCTGATTTAGTTGACAATGACCCACATTTCATCATCCACCTGCCCACAAGTAAACAAGACATCTGCTTCAACATTGATACAGAACCGGGAAAAATTCTCAACCTGGTGTCAGATCCGATCAAAGGTAAGAGAGAAGCCACCTTCGTTTTTAATAACCAAATTATTTATTATTATAATTAAGAACAAGGGGTAGGCCATTTAGGACTGAGATGAGGAAAAACATTTTCACCCAGAGAGTTGTCCTCTTCTTATTGCGTATGGCGTGCACAGCCTAAAGTTGTAAGACAACTTGTTCTGTTTGATCTTCCGTTTGTACACACCGGGTTAATTGCATTCGTCGAAACAGGGCGGACCACGTGAAGGTTGCAATCTCCCACCCCAGCGAATCAGTGGAATTCTCTGCCACAGAAGGCAGTGGAGGCCAATTCACTGGATGTTTTCAAGAGAGAGTTAGATATAGCTCTTAGGGCTAACGGAATCAAGGTATAAGGGGAGAAAGCAGGAACGGGGAACTGATTGTGGATGATCAGCCATGATCACATTGAATGGCGGTGCTGGCTCCAAGGGCCGAATGGCCTACTCCTGCACCTATTGTCTATGTTTCTATGTCATAGAATCATAGTCATACAGCATGCAAACAAGGCTCTTCTGCCCAACATCTCTGGAGAAGAATCCCGACCCGAAACGTCACCTATTCATGTTCTCCGGAGATGCTGCCTGACCCGTTGAGTTAGTCATGCAGCATACAATCAGGCCCTTTGGCCCAATGTGCCTACACTGACCAACATGTCCCATCTACACTAGTCCCACCTGCCGGCGTTTGGCCCGTATCCATCCAAACTTGACTTATCCATGTATCTGTACAAATCGCTTCTTAAGTGTTGTGACAATACCTGCTCAACTACCTCCTCCAGCAGCTCGTTCCATGCACCTATCACCCTCTGTGTAAAAAAAGTTGTCCCTCAGGTTCCTATTAAATCCTTCCCCCTTCAACAAACCTATGTCCTCTGGTTCTTGTTTCCTCTTCCCTGGGTCTACCAGATCTATTCCTCTCATGATTTTACACACCTCTAAAAGATCACCCCTCATCCTCCTGCACTCCAGTCCTGTCCTGCTCAACCTCTCCCTACAGCTCAGACCCTTGAGCCCCGGTAAGGTCCTTGAGCCCCGGTAAATCTTCTCCACGCCCTTTCTAAAGGGCCTGTCCCAGTTGGCTGTCATTTGCGCGTAATTTACGCGACATCATTTTCGTGTCAAGACGCACGTGTCTTGACACGTACGTGATGCGCGCATGGTACGTGATGCGCGCATTACGGCCGCGTGTCACAATTTTGTGACGACAAAACCTTCGTGCGTCTGCAAATGACGGCCAAGTGGGACAGGCCCTTAACTTAACATGTCCTATAAAAAGGTTCAAAACTGCGCAATTCTCCATATGTGGCCTAAATTGTCTTGTTCAACTTGGCGTGATCTCCCAACTTCTGTACTCAACCACCCTGATTGATGAAGACAATATTGAAGCGTACTCCGTAATTATCGATGCTCTGACATTGAACATAGATCCCAAAATCAATTAGAGCGCATTTTCTTCAAAAATAGGCGAAATGATGTGCATGAAAGACCATCTTAGTCACTAAGACCAACAATGTCACAAAACTGGATTAGCGGGAAAATTACTTTGCGTAGCTTTGCTGTAGGATCTGTAGACAAACAAAAACTAAACAGATTTGTCAATATTTCCGAAATTATTACATTGGCAATGCCAATTAATGTTGCTGACAGCAAGTTCAAACTCACCCTTAGAACAATAGACAATAGGTGCAAGAGTAGGCCATTTCAGCCCTTCGAGCCAGCACCGCCATTCATTATGTGATCATGGCTGATCATCCCCAATCAGTACCCCGTTCCTGCCTTCTCCCCACATCCCCTGACTCCGCTATCTATATGAGCTCTATCCAACTCTTCTCTTGAAAGCATCCTGAGAATTGGCCTCCACTACCTTCTTAGGCAGAGAAATCCACAGATTCACAACCCTCTGGGTGAAAAGGTTTGTCCTCCACATAGAACATATGACAGAACAGCACGGGAACAGGTCCATTGGCCCACAAGGTCTATGCTGAGCATGATGCCAAGACCATCTCTTATCTGCTTGCACATACTCCATGTCCAGATCTGGGCCCCATATCTGTGGGAGTGATGTGGTGGCGCTGGAGAGGGTCCAGAGGAGGCTTATGAGAATGATCACAGAGATGATTGGGTTAACGACGAGTGTTTGACGGCACTGGGCCTGTAGACGCTGGAGTTTATATGAGGGGGGACCTCCTTGAAACTAATTAGTGAAAGGCCTGGATAGAGTGTATGTTGAGAGGATGTTTCCACTAGTGGGTGAGTCTAGAACCAGAGGGCACAGCCTGATAATAAAAGGACGTACTTTTAGACAGGCGATGACAAGGAATTTCTTTAGTCAGAGGGTGGTGAATCTGTGGGATTCATTGCCACAGACGGCTGTGGAAGCCAAGTCAATGGGTATTTTTAAGGCGGAGATTGACAGATTCTTGATCAGTACAGGTGTCATGGGTTATGGGGAGAAGGCGGGAGAACGGGGTTAGGAGGGAGAGATAGATCAGCCATGATTGAATGGTGGTGTAGACTTGACGGGCCGAATGGCCTAATTCTTCTCGTATCACTTATGAAATTATGAACTGATGCTCTGCCTCACTTCTGTCTCCACAGTTCCACCTGTCCTCATCCACTCTTCAGGCCATTCCCCAGGGCAGATAGTATTCTTGTGTGGGAAGGAACTGCAGATGCCGGTTTAAACCGAGGATAGACACGAAAAGCTGGAGTAACTCAGCGGGACAGGCAGCATCTGTGGAGAGAAGGATCTCGACCCGAAACTTCACCCATTCCTTCTCTCCAGAGATGCTGCCTGTTCCGCTGAGTTACTCCAGCTTTATGTGTCCATCAGACAGTATTATTGTGGGCCAGGCTAAATTAATATTGTAATGCACCAGCGGCATCTACTGGTAGAGCAAAGACATGTCAACACATTCCTTGATCTCTTACACTTCCTTATCTCTGTAATGTCCCTGTCCCACTGTACGAGTTCACCCAAGAGCTCTCCCGAGTTTAAAAAAAAATCAAACTCATGGTAAGCACGTAGAATGTACGTAGCGGGTACGTCGGAGTTCAGGGACGTCTCTTAGCGGCTCGTAACGCTAACGGCAGGTACTCGGGAAACGCGGTAAGCTCGGGAAGACTGGTGAAGATTTTTCAACATGTTGAAACATGTCCACGAGAGCCCCGAGTACCTACGAGCGGCCATTACCGTAATTCTCCGAGTTCGAATCAGGGGAAACTCGGGAGAACTCTTTGATTAGCTCGTACAAGGACAGGCCCTTAACTCTCTCTCCCTGACCCATAGTCTGTAGAAGGGTCTCGACCCAAAACATCACCCATTCCGTCTCGCCAGAGATGCTGTCTGTCCCGCTGAGTTACTGCGGCATTTTGAGTCTATCTTCGGCAACACAAAAATAGTTCTCCCTCTTAACAACCCAAAACGTCGCCTATCCATGTTCTTTAAACATGTTTTAAAGAAGAGGTTTACCAGAATTATGCCTGGATTAGAGAACATAAGCTACGATGAGAGATACAAAATTCTGGGATTACTCAGTGGATCAGGCAGCATCTCTGGAGAACATGGATAGGTGACGTTTCACAGAGTGTTGGAGTAACTCAGTGGGTCAGGCAGCATCTATGTGGAGAACATGGATAGGTGACGTTTCACAGAGTGCTGGAGTAACTCAGCGGGTCAGGCAACATCTGTGGAGAACATGGATAGGTGACGTTTCCGAACAGGACCCTTCTTTAGATAGATTTTCCATGAAAGTTCTTCTGAAGAAGGTTCCCGTCCCAACACAGAGAGTGGTGAGTCTGTGGAATTCTCTGCCTCAGAGGGCGGTGGAGGCCGGTTCTCTGGATACGTTCAAGAGAGAGCTAGATAGGGCTCTTAAAGATAGCAGAGTCAGGAGATATGGGGAGAAGGCAGGAACGGGGTACTGATTGGAGATGATCAGCCATGATCACATTGAATGGCGGTGCTGGCTCGAAGGGCTGAATGGCCTACTCCTGCACGTATTGTCTATTGTCTATTGTCTAACCTCAAGTGTTGTCTGTTGTGGGTGTGCAAGTTCACCCCATGACGACATTAATTTTCTCCGGGTGCTCCGGTTTCCTCCCACACTCCAAAGACATACAGGTTTGTAGGTTAATTGGTTTCTCTAAATTGTCGCTAGTGTGTGGGTAAAAGTGGTGTGGAGGTGACCGTTGGTCGTCACGGACTAGGTGGGCTGAAGGGCTCTATCCATCTCTAATAAAAAGCATATTCACACAAACCGATTCTGATCTTCAAGAGTCTAGAGTCTGTGGTGTCTTATTGTCATATGTCCCAGACAGCACAATGACATTCTTACTTGTAGCAGCACAACAGAAAACAGAGAGTAATCCAGCGGGACAGGCAGCGTCTCTGGATAGAAGGGATGGGCAACGTTTCGGGTCCAGGCCCTTCTTCAGACTGAGTCAGGGGAGAGGGAGACACAGAGATATGGAAGGGTAAGGTGTGAAAACGAGAGATCAAAGGGCGGTGAATCTGTGGAATGGATCGCCACAGATGGCTGTGGAGGCCAAGTCAGTGGATATTTTGAAGGCCGAGATTGGTAGATTCTTGATTAGTACGGGTGTCAGGGGTTACGGGGAGAAGGCAAGGGAATGGGGTTAGGAGGGAGAGATAGATCAGCCATGATTGAATGGCGGAATAGACTTGATGGGCCGAATGGCCTCATTCTGCAGCTAGCACTTATGACCTTCTTCTTCTTTCGTGTGGCGTGCACAGCCTAAAGTTGTTGGACAACTTGTTCTATTTGATCTTCCGTCTGTGCACGTCTAGTTGATTGCATTAGTCGAAACAGGGCGGACCACGTGAAGGATTGCAATCTCCCACCCCACTTATGACCTTATAAAAAGGGACGAAGATGAAATAATGTAAACATTGTACTCTGTAAATGGATTAACAGCATGTTATTTACAGTTGTGATTTTTGCTGTTTCTTTTATCCAGGTAAACTCATGGCTGTTATATTTGATTATTCTCTGCTATGCTGTTCTGCAACAGGTGGTCATCTTAACCAATGTACATGTTAATCTCTATATTTCTCTCCCTGGCAGGCATTGTGGTCAATGGTCAAATTATCAGTGGAAAGAAAGCCAAGAATAACAAGTTGAACACCTACTTTGGAACAATCGGGATTCATTTCACCAATCTAAATCTAAGCTTTGACATCAGCACGGAAAAGATTCGGTTGAAAGACGGGAATCATAAAACTCTCCTCCAATGGTCTGAGAATGCTGTTTTAACTCATTCCAGGTAGGCTCTGCGGGTGGGAGAAATAGAATTAGTTATCGTGGAGTCACAGCGTGGAAACAGGCCCTTCGGCCCAAATTGCCCACACTGACCCTCATGTCAATAGACAATAGGTGCAGGAGTATGCCATTCGGCCCTTCGAGCCAGCACTGTCAGCCATTCAATGTGACCATGGCTGATTATCCCCAACCCCGTTCCTGCCTTCTCCCCATATCCCCTGACTCCGCTATGTTTAAGAGCCCTATCCAGCTCTCTCTTGAAAGTATCCAGAGAACCGGCCTCCACCGCCCTCTGAGGCAGAGAATTCCTTATTCTTAAACTGTGGCCCCTGGTTCTGGACTCCCCCAACATCGGGAATATGTCCCATCTGCACTACAGATATCTCAATGTACCTGCATAATTGCTATTGAGGGAGTGCAGCGTAAGTTCACCAGGTTAATTCCCGGGATGGCGGGACTGTCATATGTTGATAGAATGGAGCGCCTGGACTTGTACACTCTGGAATTTAGAAGGATGAGAAGGGGATCTTATTGAAACATAAGATTATTAATAGTTTGGGCACGCTAGAGGCAGGAAACATGTTCCCGATGTTGGGGGAGTCCAGAACCAGGGGTCACAGTTTAAGAATAAGGGGTAAGCCATTTAGAACGGAGATGAGGAAACACTTTTTCACAGAGAGTTGTAAGTCTGTGGAATCCTCTGCCTCAGAGGGCGGTGGAGGCCGGTTCTCTGGAAACTTTCAAGAGAGAGCTAGATAGGGCTCTTGAAGATAGCGGAGTCAGGGGATATGGGGAGAAGGCAGGAACGGGGTACTGATTGGGGATGATCAGCCATGATCACATTGAATGGCGGTGCTGACTCGAAGGGCCGAATGGCCTACTCCTGCACCTATTGTCTATTGTCTACACTAAACCCACCTGCCCACGGTGGGCCTACATCACATGCCGTCCTATTGAGAAATTGAATATTGAGAAATTCCAGGGCGCCGTAGTCTGATTGTGTTTTAGTGTTGCGGTGCGCATGAGGAAAAACAGTAAAGTCCCCATCACCGTGGCTGAAGACATGGTTTTCCTGATCTTCAGTTTCAGTTCAGTTTATTGTCCCGTGTACCCAGGTACAGTGAAAAGCTTTTGTTGCGTGCTAACCAGTCAGCGGAAAGACAATACATGATTACAATCGAGCCGTCCACAGTGTACAGATACATGATAAGGGAATAACGTTTAGTGCAAGGTAAAGCCCGCAAAGTCCGATCAAAGATAACCGAGCATCACCAATGAGGTAGATAGTAGTTCAGGACCGCTCTCTGGTTGGTGGTAGGATGGTTCAATTGCCTGATAACAGCTGGGAAGAAACTGTCCCTGAATCTGGAGGTGTGTGTGCGTTTGTTTTCACACTTCTGTACCTCTTGCCCGATGGGAGAGGGGAGAAGAGGGAGTGGCCGGGGTGAGACCGGTCCTTGATGATGCTGCTGGCCTTGCCGAGGCAGCGTGAGGTGTAGATGGAGTCGATGGAAGGGAGGTTCGGTTTGTGTGTGATAGTCTGGGCCGCGTCCACAATTGGCTGCGATTGAAAACTGAAACCGAAACGTATTCCGAGTGTGCGCCTGGTTTGCCGTTCTAGCTTTGTGGTGAGTGTGAGAAAAAACAGCAACGTCACCATCACCGTGGGTGAAGACATGGCTTTCATAATCTTGCTGCATCGCGCCTGGAAAAACCATCCAACCAATGTGGATTTCCTGGGATTCTACGCTCCTCTGACAAATATGTTCTCAACAAGTGTCCATGGACTGATAGGTAACTCGTTTAAAGAAAATACATCAACTTTTTTAGGCAGTACTTTCCAAACTTTCCTAAGTCATAGGCGAAGAATGGACGCATCGGCTAATGGTGTAGCACGGGTAGACAGAAATGCTGGAGAAACTCAGCGGGTGCGGCAGCATCTATGGAGCGAAGGAAATAGGCAACGTTTCAGGTCGAAACCCTTCTTCAGACCAGTCGCATGCCAGGTGTAGACGTACCAACACCCTCTATCCTTTCAGACCCGAAACATCGCCTATTCCTTCTCTCCCTGGGTCTATGGTTTAATTGGTCTCTGTAAATTGTCTCTAATGTGTACAGGGCGTGGGTGGGAAAGTGGGATAACATAGAACTGGTTTGAACGGGTGATCGATGGTCGGCGCAGACTCGGTGGGCTGAAGGGCCTGTTTCCGTGCTGTATCTCTACACTTGTGATTTGCTCAAGAGTCCAGCCTCGTGTCACTTAAACCTGAGGTTTCTGACGTCCAGTGTATAAAATCGTCAAGATGCTAAAACTGTCTTTGGGTGAATCAGGGAGGGTTACAAAGCGGCTTATAATATAACCATATAACAACCATATAACAATTACAGCACGGAAACAGGCCCTCTCGGCCCTTCCAGTCCGTGCCGACCATTTGTTTTCCCCCTAGTCCCATCTACCTGCACTCAGACCATACCCCTCCATTCCCTTCACGTCCATATACCTATCCACTTTACTTTTAAATGTTAAAATCGATCCTGCCTCCACCACTTCTGCTGGAAGCTCATTCCACACAGCCACCACCCTCTGAGTAAAGAAGTTCCCCCTCACGTTACCCCTAAACTTCTGTCCCTTAATTCTCATGTCATGCCCTCTTGTTTGAATCTTCCCTACCCTCAATGGGAAAAACGTATCCATGTCAACTCTGCCTATCCCTTTCATCATTTTAAAGACCTCAATCAAGTCACCCCTTAACCTTCTCCGCTCCAAAGAATAAAGACCTAACTTGTTCAACCTTTCTCTGTAACAGAGTTGCTGGAACCCTGGCAACATTCTAGTAAATCTCCTCTGTACTCTCTCTATTTTGTTGACATCCTTCCTATAACTAGGCGACCAAAATTGTACACCATAACGGAAATTATGTTGTTTCCAGGTCAGTTCACCCACGAACCGGAAGTAAACGTGTACAACCTGCGTCCGGGCTCAGACCCAAATAAACCACAAGCCACCATGGAGGTGAAAGGTCTCAAGATTACAGTGACCAGGTATGTCAACAAGATTCTTCAGGTTAAGATCCAGTGCAATGAATATAGGGGGGTTGCACGTAAGGTCACTGGGTCATAGGGCTTGACGCACGGAGCCGCTCAATCCATCTGGAGGACATCACAGCTTCCGGTATATGTTGTTAATACACGAAACACGTACTTTCCTACCTGTTAAAAACCGCCAAAATGTTGAATTTTTGCGCTGTAAAAAATTGTGGAAATCGGGGTAAGCGTGAGAGACACATACCCAACTTCAGAATTCCAAAAGTGAAGCGAAATGAAAAAGAGAAGCGAGAGCTGAAGGGACAACAACAGCTAAAGTGCTTGGCGAACATTGGCCGTGCAGATATCGAAATTGAAAATATTGGGAATTATCGCGTTTGCTCACTGCATTTCATCAACAGTAAGGCATTATTTGTGTGTTTTCTTGATTCCTTTGGTATCTAAAAAGTCTCAGAAGTGATAAATCTGGCTGTAAATTTTGCTTCAGAGGCATTTTCTTTTTGTATGTAAAAGCCCACTTGAGAACCATGGGCGATTTTAAAATGTTACAGCCAGATTTATCACTTCCGAAACTTTTTAGATGCCAAAGAAATCAAGAAAAAACATAAATAATGCCTTACTGTTGATGAAATGCAGTGAGCAGACGGCCAATGTTCGCCAAGCACTCTGGCTGTTGTTGTCCCTTCAGCTCTCGCTTCTATCTACCGTCATTTCACCTCACTTTTGGAATTCTGAAGTAGGCTAAATGTCTCTCATGCTTAACCCGATTTCCATAATTATTTACAGTCCAAAAATTGACAATTTCGGCGGGTTTTAACGGGCCTGCTACGCTGGAAACAATGGTCAGTGCTTACTTGCAGTTCATCGCTTGTACTCCAGTTGGCATGGCGTAGCAACAGTACGGGTCATGGGTCGTGACCCGACTGCCGTGAAACCTCCCTATAGACGCAACATGCTGGAGTATCTCAGCGGGACAGGCAGCATCTCTGCAGAGAAGGCATGGGTGACATTTCAAGAGTCAAGTTTATTGTCATATGTCCCGGATGGGACAATGAAATTCTTACTTGCTGCAGCACAACAGAATATGTGAATATGTAAACATAGAACATAACGGGGGAAGAGGAAAAAAAAGTTCATTAAATAACAAATATAGTGCAATAATAATAGTCTTTTGCAGTTCAGAGCTCAGAGCTTTTACGTAACGTGATGGCTGTAGGGAAGGAGCTGTTCCTGAACCTGGACGTTACCGTTTTCAGGCTCCTGTACCTTCTTCCAGATGGCAGTGGTGAGATGAGTGCGTGGCCAGGATGGTGTGGGACCTTGATGATGTTGGCTGCCTTTTTGAGGCAGCGACTACGATAGATCCCTTCGACAGTGGGGAGGTCAAAGCCGGTGATGGACTGGGCAGTAGTCACAACTTTCATGAATATCGATTCCTCTAACTTCAAGTAGCCCTTGCTTTCCCGCTCTCTCCATCCCTCCCCCACCCTAGTTCTCCGGCCAGTCTGACTGTCCCCTTGTTTAAATGTTATCTTTGTCTGCTTTGTTGTCACCTTCCCTGAGCTAACAATGATTTATTCTACTGAATCTTTGTCCCCCTTGATGTCCCGTTTTCACACCTACCCATCTACGTCTCTGTGTTTCCCTCTCCCCTGAAGAAGGGTCTCGACCCGAAACGTCACCTGTTCCTTCTCTCCATAGATGCTGCCTGTCCCGCTGAGTTACTCCAGCATTTTGTGCCTACCTTCAGTCACTTCCCTGAGTAATTAGGTTCAACCAAGGAAACAACAGACAATAGACAATAGGCGCAGGAGTAGGCCATTCGGCCCTTCGAGCCAGCACCGCCATTCAATGTGATCATGGCTGATCATCCCCAATCAGTACCCCGTTCCTGCCTTCCCCCATATCCCCTGACTCCAGCTATTTTCAAGAGCCCTATCTAGCTCTCTCTTGAAAGCATCCAGAGAACCTGCCTCCACCGGCCTCTGAAACACCACCATGTATTTTATTCCTTCTTCTGACATCCCACATTGCAGATCAGGCACTGGTGTGCTCCCAAGTCTCTATTTACAGCCCCAGATAACCTGTAGGTTTAGCATTAATAGCACAAGATAAATCTCTGAGACATCGATGAGGAATGGGAGAACGCTAAATCTCACCTTCACATCAATAGAATTAAAATCGAGCTCAATGCAGAAAATACCGGAAACAAAGTGGCTCAAAGTGGCCACTGCCTCATGGCGCCAGAGACCCGGATTTGATCCTGACCTCGATGGCTGTCTCTGTGGAGTTTGCACGTTCTCCCCGTGACTGTGTGGATTTCCTCCGGCTTCGCCCTTACTAATCAAAAACAGGCCAATCCCCATTTTAAAAATATCCAATCTCATGGCCTCCATCGCTGTTTGTGGCAATGAATCCCACAGATTCACCACATTTAAGTATTTGCATTACTAATGCATTTGACAACACTGGGCCTGTACTCGCTGGAGTTTAGAAAGACGAGGGGGGACCTCATTGAAACTTACCGAATAGTGAAAGGCCTGAATAGAGTGGATGTGGAGAGGATGTTTCCACTAGTGGGAGAGTCTAGGACCAGAGGGCACAGCCTCAGAATTAATGGGATGTTCCTTTAGGAAGGAGATGATGAGGAATTTATTTAGTCAGAGGGTGGTGAATCTTGTGGAATTTATTGCCACAGACAGCTGTGGGAGCTGTCAATGGATATTCCTAAGGCATAGATAGATACATTATTGATTAGTACCAGCGTCAGGGGTTATGGGGAGAAAGCAGGAGAATGGGGTAAGGAGGGAGAGATAGACCAGCTATGATTGAATGGCAGAGTAGATGTGATGGGCCGAATGGCCTAATTCTGCTCCTATCACTTCTGAACTACCATCAGGCTAAAGAAATTCATAGAAACATAGATAATAGGTGCAGGAGGAGGTCATTTCCTGCTCATCTCCTTTCTAAAGGTACATTTTTTAATTCTGAGGTTGTGGCCTCGGGTCCGAGACTCGGCCACTATTGGGAACGTCCTTTCCACATCCACTGTATCTCGGACTTTCATCATTCATGAGAGTCACCTCACGTGTGTATCTTTGTGTGTGTTTTTGTGCAGGGGTTTGCAGAAAGACTACAGGACGGATGCTGTGAGTGGAACAAATCTCCAGTGCTGGTTTATCCACAACGGAGGGAAAGGATTCATCGATGGACATTTTAAAGACTATCTCGTTCCACACCTTCACAGCTTCTTGGAGCGACAGTGAGCGGTTTTAAAGGCACTGCGAAGAACAGAAGATATGCAGAAGGGGAGGAATATGGGCAGCATAGGAAAGCAAATGCAAACTAATTTGCATAAATCAGCATTATTAAAAATAGTCATTGAATAGTTACAGGGATGTTGCCTTAATGTTAAAATCAGTATTCTCCCTTTGTGATTCTCCCTCGTAACCCTATAATCTCTACATACATTTGTACCCAATATAGCCATGTCAATCACCGTTAGATTGCATTTAGGAATTGTTAAGACAGAGGTCTAGACTTGGAGGGCCACTTTCCCATGCCCTGGATAGACACTAAAAGCTGGAGTAACTCAGCGACTCAGGCAGCATCTGTGGAGGAAAGGAATAGGTGGAGACCCTTCTTCAGACTGGAAATTGGCTATTGCTGCGGCCGAGGAAGAAACGGAGGGATTTACAGGAGGGGACGGAAGTGCAGACTAACTGAACATCTATATAACCGTATAACAATTACAGCACGGAAACAGGCCCTCTCGGCCCTTCCAGTCCGTGCCGACCATTTGTTTTCCCCTAGTCCCATCTACCTGAACTCAGACCATACCCCTCCATTCCCTTCCCGTCCATATACCTATCCACTTTACTTTTAAATGTTAAAATCGATCCTGCCTCCACCACTTCTGCTGGAAGCTCATTCCACACAGCCACCACCCTCTGAGTAAAGAAGTTCCCCCTCACGTTACCCTTAAACGTCTGTCCCTTAATTCTCATGTCATGCCCTCTTGTTTGAATCTTCCCTACCCTCAATGGAAAAAGCTTATCCACGTCAACTCTGTCTATCCCTTTCATCATTTTAAAGACCTCAATCAAGTCCCCCCTTAACCTTCTGCGCTCCAAAGAATAAAGACCTAACTTGTTCAACCTTTCTCTGTAACATAGTTGCTGGAACCCAGGCAACATTCTAGTAAATCTCCTCTGTACTCTCTCTATTTTGTTGACATCCTTCCTATAATTAGGCGACCAAAATTGTACACCATACTCCAGAATTGGTCTTACCAATGCCTTGTACAATTTTAACATTACTTCCCTGCTCCTATATTCAATGCTCTGATTTGTAAAGGCCAGCACACTAAAATCTTTCTTTACCACCCTATCTACATGCGATTCCACCTTCAGGGAACTATGCAGTTATTCCTAGATCCCTCTGTTCCACAGCATTCCTCAATTCCCTACCATTTACCATGTACGTCCTATTTTGATTTGTCCTGCCAAGATGTAGCACTTCACACTTATCAGCATTAAACTCCATCTGCCATCTTTCAGCCCACTTTTCCAAATGGCCCAAATCTCTCTGTAGACTTTGAAAATCTACTTCATTATCCACAACACCACCTATCTTAGTATCATCTGCATACTTACTTATCCAATTTTCCACCCCATCATCCAAATGGTCTCGACCAACAGCTTGACCCCAAGAAATCACCTGTTCCTTCTCTCCAGATGCTGCCTGTCCCGCTGAGTTACTCCAGCCTTTTGTGTCTATCTTCAGTTTAAACCGACATCTGCAGTTCCTTCCTGCACACTTAAGGGCCTGTCCCACTTTCACAACTTAATTCTTTCATCCCGACCATTTTTTTAAACTTGTGGACATTTTTTATCGGGCTGGAAAAAACGTCCCGACTTACCTGATGCCACAAGTACCTACGACTGGCATAACGAGCCGTTACGATATATCTACGACCTCCTTCAGACTCGTTACGAACATTCTGCGAGTTTGAATTGGGAGAAAACTCGGGAGAATTCGTGAATTATCTCATGAAAGTGGGACAGGCCCTCTACCACGCCCTGGATTGGCGTAACAAACGTGAACTGGAATTCATTATGATTCTAGTGTTAAATTTCCAGTTGAACTTGTTCTGAATTTTTTTTAAATAATAGAAATTTAAAGCTGCCGACTCTAAAAGACGGGGTAAAAGTTTTAAAAAAAAAGAAACAAATTAACCGTGTTTCTTCCACTTATCTTCTTACCAAGAAGTTAACGAACTTTGGTCAAAATGATTTTAACGCAAGCCACTAATGCAAACAACTGGTGCTCAAAACTATCTGCTCCAAAAGCTTAAAATAAAAGCTGCATCCCACAAAAAACTTAGTGTCTTCATCTATTGCTCGATGCTTAGCTGACTTTTGTAGATGAGATAAACCTTAAGGTTGTGAGAACATTTACTATACCTGGCATGACTGAGAAACGAAACAACAAACTCTGGTTGATCTGATTTTCAAAGTTATTTGCCTGTCGACTAGCAAGGAAAATGCAATGAATGTTGTTGGGAGTTGCTTGAACTGTACTGGCAGTAAATGAAATGGTGTAATCCCGAATTAACACATCATTGAGTTTTGTGAATTCCATCACGACCGTTTTTCAAATGCTTGATATTGTGATTTTTTTTTTGTCAAACAGTTTACAGATTAAAGACACAATGTGAGACAAGCCGTATATCATTGTCTCATTAATATTGACATTTAATGAATCATTAATAGTGCAGCATTTGGAATCAGTTTAGTTTATTGTCACGTGTACAGAGGTACAGTGAAAAGCTTTTGTTGCGTGCTATCCGGTCAACAATACATGATTACAATCGAGCCATTTACAGTGTGTAGATACATGATGACGGAATAACGTTTAGCGCAAGGTAAAGCCAGCGAAGTCTGATCAAAGATAGTCCGAGGGTCACCAAAGAGGTAGATAGTAGATCTGCTCTGCTCTCTGGTTGTGGTAGGATGGTTCAGTTCCCTGATAACAGCTGGGAAGAAACTGTCCCTGAATCTGGAGGTGTGCGTTTTCACACTTCTATACCTTTTGCCTGATGGGAGAGGGGAGGAGAGGGATGAGACCTGTCCTTGATTATACTGCTGGCCTTGCCGAGGCAGCGTGTGGTATAAATGGAGTCAATAGAAGGGAGGTTGGTTTGTGCGACGGTCTGGGCAGCGTCCAATATTCGCAATTTCTAGCGGTCTTGGATGGAGCTGTTCCCAAACCAAGCTGTGATGGGTCCCGATAAAGTGCTTGTTATGGTGCTTGTAAACTGGACAATAAGCCCAAGGCAAAATATTTGCCTCAGTAACTCAGGCTCAGCATGTCCACATACGTTGCAGGTGCTGATTAGTTCATTAAACCCTCATTGTTACAGATTTCGGTTATAACGGACTGTCACTAAGAACACACGACGCTACACTGTGGAAGTCGCCGAAATTGACAAGGCATTGAAATTGATAGAAAAGGGGTGGTCTTGGCATCATGCTCAGCACAAACATTGTGTTCCTGTGCTTTTCTTTATTGTAATACTGCTTTACCATTTAACTTGTTGTTTAGTTTGGAGATACAACGTGGAAACAGGCCCTTCGGCCCACTGCCGACCAGCGATCCCCGCACACTAACACTATCCTACAAACACTTACTAGGTACAATGTTTACATTTACCAAGCCAATTAGCCTACAAACATGTACATCTTTGGAGTGTGGGAGGAAACCGAAGATCTCTGAGAAAACCCACGCAGGTCACAAGGAGAACGTACAAACTCCACTCGTACAGACAGCGCCCGCAGTTGGGATCGAACCTGCGTCTCCGGCGCTGCATTCGCTGTAAGGCAGCAACTCTACCGCTGCGCCACCGTGACCGCCCAAATGAACTGTACTAAATGAAAATGGAAGGAAATGGGTGGAGAGGAATAAATTGAGCATTTGCGCACGGCTTTTTGAGGTTTGGTCAACATATGTATCTAACGATTTTTTGCATATTCCCTAATATCGAGACAACATACTTTAGTTTCTATTTCAGCGTTGAGATCTGTAGAGTAAGCATCCATGCGGGACTGGGGAGGTTGGAATTTAGAAGGAGTAGGCGACGTTTCGGATCAAGACCCTTCTTCAGATTGAAACTAGTCGTAGAGGAAGAGAACTTCTTCAAAGTAGGTAGACATAAATGCTGGAGAAACTCAGCGGGTGAGGCAGCATGTCAAGACCCGAAACGTTGCCTATCACCTTCACTCCATAGATGCTGCCTCACCCGCTGAGATTCTCCAGCATTTTTGTCTACCTTCGATTTCCCAGCATCTGCTGTTCCTTCTTGAACAATTTTTCAAAGTAGGCATACCTTGAGGAGATTTATACCAATGATAGACACAGAGTGCTGGAGTAACTCAGCGGGTCAGGCAGCATCTCTGGAGAAAAAGGGCGGGTGACATTTCGGGCTGGGACCCTGAGGGTGGTCTTGAATCGTCACCCATCATTTTTCTCCACAGATGCTGCCTGACCCACTGAGTTACTGCTGCACTTTGTCTCTATCAATGTAGACATTAAGTTATGCAAGATAAATCAGCAAAAATCGATTACTAGCACATTTAATTAAGAAGGTAGACACCTGTTGAGCACGTACAAGTCTTCTATGTATCATTTTATAATCATCAAACAATCACCATTATTTAATTGAGAATAAAGCTTTATTCTTTCCCGTTCAAATATATAAATTAACAAATTTGACTGACATTTGTGCCCTATCAAAAACACAAATAGCTAAAGCCTGTAAATGTAGTATCTGCCAGAGTCTAGTTCAATTTAGAGACACAGCATGAAAGCAGGCCCTTCGGCCCACCGAGTCCGCACTGACCTTCGATCACCCATCAACATTAGTTCTATGTTACCACACTGGGGGCAATTTACAGAGAGCCATTTAACCTAGAAACCCGCATGTCTTTGGGATGTGGGATGAAACCGGGCCCATGCGATCTCAGTGGGAACGTGCAAACCCCACACAGACAGCAACCGAGGTCAGGTTCGAACCCACGTCTCTAGCATTGTGAGGCAGTGGCTCTACCCGCTGCACCACTGCCCCCCCCACCCCCCCCCCCCCCTGCCATTCTCAACACATCTAAAAATAAAGAAATAGAAAAACATTATCTTAATGGGTTTGAGTAGGGGAGGAGAATGAAGCAGAGGAATGCAAAATATACATTAGAGACGAATGTGTTCTAAAGCTCTGACACAGTAGAGCTTGCACTGGGGACAAACAATCATTGGACACCAACATGATGCTTTGAACTGTCAAAATATCAAGCAAGCAGCTCTGAGGAGTTTAAGCCAATTTTGAAATATCTTCATACTGTACACTTTCAACCTTCCGTCCTTGTAGAGGTCCCTATGAAGAAACAATCATTACGTTCAGGTTTTGTAATACATGAACTTGCATTTATTTCATACAAAAACAGGGATGTAATGCTGAGGCTCCACAGGGCTCTGGTCAGGCTGTATTTGGAATATTGTGCGCAGTTTTGGGCCCCATATCTTTTCTTTTAAAATCTATTTTATTCGTTTTTTTTCAAAAACAAAAGCAAAACAACAAAAAAATAATAATGATAAACACTGCAATGATATTGATACATAGGGATCAGGATTACATTAATAACAGGTATAACATAAATATGAGTGCAGTGTAAAAATACACATGGAATATAGACCTCTCGGTCTCTATGTAAATATAGTTAAATGTTTAAAAGAAAACATATATTAAAAAAAACCAAAAAGATAAAAAGAAAAAAAAAGAGAAAAAAGGAAAAAACAAAACCCCCCCTAAACTAGAAAAAAAGCAGCCAAACAGAATCCGAGCCGCAAAGAATTTCAACAATTGAAGTCCCTGTTTGTCGTCAAGTTGGGCCCCATGTCTGAGGAAGGTGTGCCGGCTCTGGAGAGGGTCCAGAGGAGGTTTACAAGAATAATTCCAGGAATGAGTGGGTCAGCATAGGGTGAGCATATTGTCCCCCACACATTCATCACCTTCCCTACCTGAATGATCCCAGGAATGAGTGGGTTAACTTATGAAGAGCGTTTGACGGCACTGGGCCTGTACTCGCTGGAGTTTAGAAGAATGAGGGGTGACCTCATTGAAACATACGGAATAGTGAAAGGCTTGGATAGAGTGGATGTGGAGAGGATGTTTCCACTAGTGGGAGAGTCTAGGACTAGAGGCCATAGCCTCAGAATTAAAGGATGTGCTTTTAGAAAGACGAAGAGAAATTTCCTTTAGTCAGAGGCTGGTGAATCTGTGGAATTCTTTGCCACAGAAGGCTGCGGAGGCCAAGTCAGTGGATATTTTTACGGCATAGATATATTCTTGTTTAAGAAAGAACTGCAGCTGCTGGAAAAATCGAAGGTAGACAAAAATGCTGGAGAAACTCAGCAGGTGAGGCAGCATCCATGGAGCGAAGGAATAGGTGACGTTTCGGGTCGAGACCCTTCTTCAGACTGATGTTGCGGAGGGGAGAAGAAAGGAAGAGGCGGAGACGGTCTTGGGAGAGCTGGGAAGGGGAGGGAAAGGAGGGAGAAAGCAAGGACTACCTGAAATTGGAGGTCAATGTTCATACCGCTGGGGTGTAAATAGCCATGCAAAATAGAGGTGCGGCTATTAATCAAGATAGATTCTTTATTAGTACAGGTGTCAGAGGTTATGGGGAGAAGGCAGGAGATTGGGGTTAGGAGGCAGAGATAGATCAGCCATGATTGAATGGCAGAGTAGACTTGATGGGCCGAATGGCCTAATTCTACTCCCATCACTTGAGGTAAATACTAACACAATTTGGGAAAATATAAAAAGGAGACACGAGGAAATGCAGATGCTGGAATCTTGTGTAAAACACAAAGTGCTGGAGGAACTCAGCGGGGCAGGCAGCATCTGTGGAGGGAATGGACTTGGGTGTCATCACTTTGGTCTCTACTTGTTTCGGGTCGGGAACCTTTTTCCGACTCGAGTCTGAAGAAGGGTCCCGACCCTAAACGTGGTCGGTCCATTCCCCCTACAAACGCTGCCTGACCCGCTGAATTCCTCCAGCATTTTGCGTCTTACTTTGAAAAATGTAATTCTCATTCCTGCAAGAACTTTCCAACACTGTGCAGAAACAGTTTCCAAAGCTGTAGTTGCCATCTCTGGGTCTTCTGACTTTTAAGCTTAATTTGCAGAATATAATGGGCCGGCAGGTAATAGTTTAGAAAATCCCACTAATAAAGTTCCACGAGCATTTTAGCCTTGGCTTTAGAAGGTAGTTCCACTTAAGCATCAGTGTCCCAATGGTACAAAGGCCTGACAGGTTAAATTTTACTTTTATCTAATTATTACCCCAAACTGGTTTAAAACCCACAGTTGTTGCAACGTGTTTACATTATAACTAGCATGACTGAGCGGAGTCCGTCTTAACCAACCCGATCTCCCGGTGGTACACAAAAGGCTGGAGAAACTCAGCGGGTGCAGCAGCATCTAAGGAGCGAAGGAGATAGGCGACGTTTCGGGTCGAGACCCTTGATCTCCCGGTGGCCCAGCACTTCAACTCCCCCTCCTATTCCCAATCTGACCTTTCTGTCCTGGGCCTCCTCCATTGTTAGAGTGAGGCCCTGTGCAAATCGGAGGAGCAGCACCTCATATTTCGCTTGGGCAGCTTACATCAACTTCTACTGTCTTACTGTCTCCTCCTACTTCCTTTCTTTCTCCCCACCCCCGACATCAGTCTGGAAGAAGGGTCTCGACCCGAAACGTCGCCTATTCCTTCTCTCCTTAGATGCCTGCCTCACTCACTGAGATTCTTCAGCATTTTTTGTCTACTTTCCATTTTTCCAGCATCTGCAGTTCCTTCTTAAACACTAATGTAGTCATATTTTTGCCTATATCTCTCTTAAACTTTCCTATCCATTCACCTGGCTCAGTGTGTTTTAAATGCTGCCATAGCTATTTGCCTCAACTACTTCCTCTGGCAGCTTGTTCCAGATACCCTCCACCAACTGAGTAGATCAGTGTTGTAGGGTAAAGAATAGCAAGTAAATAATAATTAGTAATTGAGGATGTGGATTGTGCTCATGTGGCGACAGGGAACCGCAGGCAAGGCCTAAATGTAGAGAGACCATAGTGACGACACCCAAGTTTGAGGAACTTCATTGATCATGATGTAGCGTGCATCCATTGTTGGAACAGAAAATTGGATCTACTGCCAACGAAGTTCGACGTGGATAATCAACTCATTCTGTTTGTCACCTAATTAAGTCTCCCCCCCCCCCCCTCCAAGTTACATCCCGTGCAAGACCTCGTATTACTGTTGGTCAAGTTTCCAAGCAAGCCCTCCTTGTACTGTTAGTCAAGTAATTGAGCCCTCATTTCACTGTCAAGTTTCTGAGTAACCTTGTCAACTGAGAATATAAAAACCGTACCACAGTCACACAAGGCAGGTCAGCTTTGACTGGCTTCCTGGCGCTAACCAGTTTTAATAAACCAACCTTTCTGTCCTGGGCCTCCTCCATGGCCAGAGTGAGGACCACTGTAAATTGGAGCAGCAGCACCTCATATTTCGCTTGGGCAGTTTGCACCCCAGCGGTATGAACATTGACCTCTAATTTCAGGTAGTCCTTACTTTCTCCTCCCCTTCTCAGCTCTCCCTCGGCCCACTGGCTCCTCCGCTTTCTTCTTCCTGCCCCCCCTCCCAACATCAGTCTGAAGAAGGGTTTTGGCCCGAAACGTTGCCTATTTCCTTCGCTCCACAGATGCTGCTCCACCCGCTCCGTTTCTCCAGCATTTTTGTCTACCTTAATAAACCACCCGTTACTTTGAACACCAACACCGCATGCATGACCTTTCCATTTTACTCCGAAAAACAACGCAATATTTTAAACTACTCATCAAGGTCAGAGAGGTGAAATTAAACTTTCCCGTTTGGGGGGGGGGGGGGAAAGAAGATGCGAACTCACAGAATCGATGATTATTGTGGCGCTGAAACTTTGCTCGTGTATGGAATTCAGAATGGCCTCGTTTCCACGGTAACCGCCATTGACAACGAGTAGCTTCTTACCTAGAATAGGAATCAGAAAGCGCAGGTTTCAGCCAACAACATTAACGGGCAATCCCATGGAAACAAGATAACAATTAAACTCAGGACGTCGTGTTTACCAGGGGCTGGGATGACTGTCTCCAAATGCGTCTGATCTACTTTCAGCTTGTCTCCGGAATCGACCATTTTGATAATCGCCGTATACTTTTCTTGCACTTCCTGCAGTGTAAGTGAATCATACAGCATTAAGAATTTTTTTTTTCCATTTAAATCTCTTCCTTCATTTCTTTACTTTAGGCTGGAGATGCAGCGCAGGAATAGGCCCTTTGGCCCACGTCGAGCAGCGATCACCCCGTACACTTGCAGTATGCCACCCACTAGGGACAATCTACAATTTTACCGAAACCAATCAACCTCCCGACCTGTACGTCTTGGGAGCGTGGGAGGAAGCCAGAGCACCCGGAGAAAACCCACGCGGTCACAGGGAGAACGTATAAACTCCGTACAGACAGCGCCCGTAGTCAGGATTAAACCCGGGTCTCTGGTGCTGTGAGGCAGCAACTCTACCGCTGCGCCACCGTGCCACCCTAGCTTGTTTCCCAACTTGTGTTTGCACGGGGCCTATCACATCATCATGTCGGAACAGCTTCATGTACTGTTGAAGTGTAGTCACCATGACACAATTTTCCTTCTCAATCTCTGTCTCTACCCAGTTATTGCAGTTTGAGCTGGTTTTACATAGAACCGGACTGAACTTGGACAGGCCCTTTGGCACACAATGTCCGTGCTGGCATGATGCCATGTCAAACAATGCTCCTCTACCAGTATGTGATCCATATCCCCATGCTGATCTAAAACTCTCTTGCACCGACCGACCCTGGCCAGACACCCACTACTCTGCATGTCAGCTTCACCACTCTCACCTCAGAACTATGTCCTCTAGACTTTGACATTTCCATCCTGGGGAAAAGGTTCTGACTGTCAACCCTCTGTCTCTGATAACTTTATATCCTTTCCACCGGGTGGCGCTTCGATGGCAGCCTCGCCGACAGTCTGTCTGTCCTTTCTTTTTCTTGTTATTTTTAGTGTGTTTAAAAAGTTTGTGTTAATGTTCTCTGGTTTGTTTTATGTGGGGTGTGGGCGGGGCGGGAGGGTCAGGGGAAACTGTTTTCCATCTCTTACCTTGCCGGAGATGCGATTGTTTTCCGGATGGTATCTCCGGTCGCTCTGCGGCCTAACATCGTGGAGCTGGGGAGCTGAGATTCCCCTCCCTCTCCCCCCTCCCCCACCACCGATGCAGGAGCTCGATCGCCCCGAGACGAAGGGTCCAAACGCCACCGGCTACGGGAGTAAGATCGTCCCGTCAACGGAAGGCTCGAGACCCCCGACCACGGGAGGACAAAGAAGGGAGAGATTGAACTTTTTTCTCACCTTCCATCACTGTGAAGAATGTGGACGAGTCACTGTGGTGGATGTTTATGTTAAAATGTATTTTGTGTGTTCTGTTGCTTTTTATTGGTATGACTGTATTGCAAATCAAATTCCTCGTATGTTGCAAAACATACTTGGCTAACAAAGTATGATTATTATTATGATTATTCTTTCAGGTCTCCCTCAGCCTCCGACGCTCCAGCGAAAACAATCCACCTTCCCTTATCAACCTATCCTCTAATCCAGGCATCATTCTGGTCAACCTCATCTGCGCCCACTCCAAAGCCTTCACATCACTTCATTTAATTGAGGTACAAGCTTTACTATTTACAACTCAATCATTTACTATTTACAACTCAATCATTTCACTCAATACACAAAATAGAACATTACCTTTATCACTGCTTTCCTCTTGTAATATTTTTCACCAAGTTTCTTGGTTATTAATTTAACAACAATTCCCTAGTTAAACAGAAAAGGAAACCATTAATTGCCAAGTGCCTCGACCACCCGAGCCAGCTCGTATGCTGAATCTTCAAAACACTTCGGAGGTGGTATCAGTGATAGACACAAAATGCCGGAGTAACTCAGCGGGTCAGGCAGCATCTCTGGAGCACATGGATAGGTGTCACCCGCTGAGTTTTGCCAGCATTTTTGTCTACCTTCCACAGTCTCTAGTATCAGATCCACATGTACTGCTTACTACAACCCCATCCCCCCATTCTCCATGCCTAACGTTAACTCCCTCTCTCCACAGATGCTGCCAGACCCGTTGAGCATTACCAATATTGCAATTTACATTCTATTGCTGGATTTTCAGTCATTGGGGTGATGGAATTCCATAGGATTGTTTTATCTCCATGAAATTCACCGGACTTGGCTCAGGAATAATTGTCTGAAATAAGAGAGCCGATCTTTTTTATAGACAACAGCTCAGACAATTCATTGTCACAGGAGGCCAAATCAATTGATATTTTTAAGATGGGGATTGGAAAATTTTTGATTAGTACGGGTGTCAGGGCTTACGGGGAGAAGGCAGGTGAATGGGGTTGAGAGGGAAAGATAGATCAGCCATGATTGAAGGGCAGAGTAGACTTGATGGGCTGAATGGCCTAATTCTGCTCCTAGAATCTATGAACTTAGGAACAATGTTGCACACAATCACGGCAAGACAAATTCTCTGCTATCAGTTGACCAGTTCAACATGAACCCGGCAGTGAATGTCTGTACTTACGGTGTGAAGCCAGTGGTCTCTCCGAAGACTTCTCTTTTTCTGCTCTTCAAACTAAAACACGGATATTCAAAATTATGATTTCAAACTCAAAGCGATTTCACCAAACAGATCTCACAATTCAATAACTAGTACTGTAAATTAGGAAGAACTCTACTTTCTAAAAATCCTTTAGTAGAATCAGACACGCAGCAAGGGAACTGGCTCTTCGGCACACCAAGTCCTGAACTACTATCTACCTCATTGGAGACCCATGGACTATCTTTGATTGGACTTTACTGGTTTAGTCTTGCACTAAACATTATTCCCTTTATCGTATCTACACACTGCGGATGACTATTGTAATCATGTATTGTCTTTCCGCTGACTGATTAGCACGCAACAAAAGCTTTTCACTGAACCTCGATACACGTGACAATTAACTAAACTCTGACACGCAACCACACTGACCTTCAACCACCTATTTACATTCATCTTTTTTATCCCGACAAACTCATCAACTTCCCTGCCACTCACCTACACACCGGAAGCAATTTAGTGGTAAATAAATCCTACCGCCTTTACTTTTAGAGATACTGAATGGAAACAGGCCCTTCGGCCCACCGAGTCCGTGCTGACCAGTAGTCACCCTGTACACTGGCACGATCCTGTTTACCGAAGCCAATTAACCTACACGTCTTTGGAGTGTCGGAGGCAAACTGAGCTCCCGATGAAAAACCCTCGCAGGTCACGGGGAGAACGTACAAACTCCGTACAGACAGCATCCATAGTCAGGATCGAACTCGGGTCTTTGGCGATGTAAGGCAGCAACTCTACCGCTGCGCCACTGTGATCCCCCCCTATCATTTACAGACATATTTATTGTCCCCACACATTCATCAACTTACCTGCCAGAATGATCACAGGCATGTCCCCCTGGACACACATATCCTAAAAGTTAATAAATAAAACGAAGTAGTGGTCCTGGTGCTTGGCCCACGGAATGCCACTGACAATCCACCCGTCCATCTGAACTTACCCACTCCTTCCTGCCCCATAATTCCCAGCTGCATTCAAAATAGCCAATCTCTGCATTCGCAATGGATTACATGTGTCCAAAGGTCATAAGTGATAGGAGCAAATTGGGCCATTCGGCCCCTCAAGTCTAC